>JAYEAL010000838.1:0-45767 GCA_036419045.1 Scirpophaga incertulas
ATATATATTATATATATATATATATATATATATATATATATATATATATATATATATATATATATATATATATATAATATATATATATGTGTGTGTGTGTGTGTGTGTGTGTGTGTGTGTGTGTCTGTAAAGTCTAATCATTAATTCACTGGAGTAAACTGACGTTTACGGTGTTACCACTTTATGATGAACAGAAAATAGTGTTGTGACTAGAATATTGAAATCAAACTCATTCATTCAATTTCATTGCGTCCTCAAATTACATTACTCATTTTATTTACTTTATTAATAAATCTTAATCCAATTTTGTTTAATCGATGTATATTAGCATGGTACCTTTAGGGCAAACAGGTGATAACTTTGAAATGGCGTAATTACTCGAATTATATATATGAAATGAAACAAAAATATTCAATGGATAGATTTTTATTCATCATCGTCAGACATAATTTTATCAGTATCGTCGTCGCTGTTAGTGACACTTATTATAAAACTATTTGTCTATTATAAAAGTTTTGTCTAAAATTAAATACAATAACTACTATTACACAGTGGTTAAATGTGTTTTTTTCTTTTAAAAAGATTGCAATAATTAAAGTACTTCCAAATGTTCGAATAATTACAGCTCAAAAAATTGATTTACTCATTAACTGAACGCATAGTTCGGGAACGCTAGCAAGTGAGTGAATTTCATTTTTTGTATCTGATAGAATTCATGTACCTATATTATAATTAATTGAGTACTTTTTTTTTATTAAACGTTGTTACTGACTTTGTGTGAGTGATCTGAATAACAACGAAGGGTGAAGTCCTTATCGATTTATTCAATTCATCCAATTATATTTGCAGGTCACCTCACTAGTACGATAAATATGGCAGAATGATTTTACAATGTGACATTAGCATCTGTCAGTTTACTCCAGTGAATTAATAATCAGACTTTATGTATGTATGTGAATATGTTTATAAATATATATGTAGATTTAATTACTATAATAGTTGTAGTTTTTATTGTACCCAAATGTTGTATCATCATATTGTTTCCTATCGCAGGTCTGCTGGTAGAAATTTCTTTAGAAATAAGCAGCACCTATGTACCTCTTGATTCGTATTGTTTTTTCTATATGTTGATATGTTGTGTACATAAATAAATAAATAAATATAATAATGATTCGTAACTGAAAATCATTTTTGTAGACTGTTGTGCATGGTGACGTCATCAAACAACAAATCCACACAATTTAATTAACACGGTGAAAGTATGATTCGATTCCGAACTTCAATTTTGTCTTAATATACAGACGCGATGTTGATAATAAAGAGTCTGGCCCTGTACTCTGAATACACAAAACGACAACGATATAACGAAAACGATATAATGATAACGATAACGATAAAATGATGACGATAAATGTACGTTCGATTTAAAAGTACGGGCCCAGCACTATAATGTAACAGATTAATAAATTGGCTCAA
Source organism: Scirpophaga incertulas (assembly GCA_036419045.1). Classification (NCBI taxonomy): domain Eukaryota; kingdom Metazoa; phylum Arthropoda; class Insecta; order Lepidoptera; family Crambidae; genus Scirpophaga; species Scirpophaga incertulas. The sequence continues at coordinate 1,477 of JAYEAL010000838.1, forward strand.
ATAAGGGTGAGAGACCTTGAGCATGTAAGTAGTTCATATTTTACGAGCCCCGACCTTTACGATTTACATTCGTAACTGCTTACAACTACATGCCATGTAATTTGTATATTTATGTAAGGCTAAGATTTCGGGGGAACTTTTAAAGAATATAGTACGGGTTTCTTTTGTACTCGTAGTTACGACAATAAAAGGTTGCAGTTAAAAAAGTATGAAATATCAAAACAGTATAAAAATAAATATTGTAAATTAAAATATATATGCCCTTTTAATTTTATCAGTCAAGTCGAGTGGTTAGTATACTGGTTTCAAGGGGTCGCCAACTCCGAGGTCCCGGGTTCGAATCCCGGTGGGGGCAGATATTCGTGTGATAAATGCGAGCATTTGTACACCTCTGGTGTGTGTCCCCGTCGACACCGCCTTCAGCGAGCCTTTTTTTTTTTTTTTTTTTTTTTGTTCCCCTGAGGAAAATGCATTAAATTGCATACTCCGGCTGTGGCGAGCCGGGGTTATGTGGGGCTCTCCTCCCCAGAAGGGGGAGGCCTACCCACTAAAAACCTCAGGGATGGCCTTCCTCAGGCATGTAGGGAGCCCCCGGGAACACAAAGGCCACTTCCAGGAACCCCCAGCCTCCGCTCTCCTTTCTAGAGGGGAGCCCTCCTCGGGGAAGCTACCACCTCCCCCGGTTCCCTCCACCGACGACGCCCCCCGGCCACGGAAGGGGCGTGGTCCATCCCGGGTCGCCGTAGCGGTCGCGACTTCCTCGCGCCCGCCGGCGACCCGCGACGGCGCCGCAGCTGTGCTACCGAGCCCGGCGCCGCCTCCTTCGAGCGGGATCGGCCATCTCCCGACCCCGCTCGGCGGCCTCCTTCTGGAGCATTACTGCTTCACAGAAGGAGGCCACAGCCTCCAACCTCCCTCGTCCGCCAGCATTGCCGCAATCAATGCCGGCGGAGACAGATCTCGCCCGATCTCTGCGACCAAGACTCGGCGCTCGGAGGCCCACGCGGGGCACTCCGCCAGCGTGTGCTGGGCCGAGTCGAGGTCGGATGCGCAGTGGTGACAATGTGTCGATCCCTCCCGTCCTATTCGACACAGATACTCACCGAAGCAGCCGTGCCCGGTGAGTATCTGTGTCAATCGGTAGGTGACCTCCTCCTTCCCGTTGAGCCAAGCTTCGAGGTGCGGCCTTCAGCGAGCCTGTCATTAGGCAACAGTCAATATCGGCAGAGGATACCAATTAACCAATTAACGCAGGACCTTCAAGACTTGCAAGCGGCGGCGTCTGAGCCGTCGTCTCCCTTGTCATCTCTTAATCGGCAGCCTTCTGCTAAGCCACGAGTAGGTTCTCAATCAACATAGGCCGGTCCCACTTTGGTGTACTGTGTCTCTTCTAGCGCATATGCCCTCTCCATAGGGCTGCGCTAACCGTGCCTCTCCTGAAGTGCGGCTCTGTCACGTCAAACCAGTAGGGTCAATCAATCACTTAGCCAATCATAGTCCACTGCTGGACATAGGCCTCTTCCAATTTGCGCCACAACACCCGGTCCTCCGCCTTCCGCATCCAGTCCCCTCCAGCGACCTTCTTCAGGTCGTCAGTCCACCTGGCGGGGGGGCGTCCTACCTTACGGTTGCCGAGTCGCGGTCTCCATTCAAGGACTCGTCCGCTCCATCGGCTATAAGTCCTTCGGCAAACGTGGCCAGCCCATTGCCACTTCAGCGAGCTTATTTTGCGAGCTATGTCGGTTACTCTGGTTCTTTGTCGAATGACCTCATTACGAATTCGATCCTTCAAAGAAACTCCGAGCATAGCTCGCTCCATAGCCCGCTGCGCGTCTTTAAATTTGTGGACTAACCCGACCGTTAATGTCCACGTTTCGGCGCCGTACGTCATAACCGGTCAGTAGGGTCACTAGGACCAAAGGCTCAGGCTGAGTTTAGTCGGTAGGTCTGTTAGGTCAAGCCGCCTCGATTCATCAGGAGTCCGACATAATCACCGCATCTCTACTTGCCGTTGCAGTGGTATCCATTAGGATTCTCAGCCTCTACTCCGGAGGAAAAAAAACAAAAACTCCTCTGGTGTTGCGGGTGTCCATGGGCAGCGGTTATCACTTACTATCAGGTGATCTGTTTGCTCGTTTGCTGCTTTATCCTTTAAAAAAAAATACCCCAGTGCTTCGAGATTAAAGTATTTGATTCACGCGTGTCGACCTATGGAACCGAAACCTAATGTGACTTCCTACCTATCAACACAAAAATCTCAGGGTTGTTTGTTTTATTTTATTTTTATTTTATTTTATTTATTTAGAACAACAAACAATTAGATCTTGACCAGTTCTTTGATCTGTTCTTCGATCAATTCTAGTTCATCGCACTAATTTCTGCTCCTCATCATTTAGCGTCAGTGTGATTCAGCTATGGCAGGGCTGCACAGGCCGTACCGTGAGCCACATACGGCTTTTCAAAATCAAATCAGAATCAAAAATTTATTCTTCAAATAAGATTTTACAATCACTTTTGAATGTCAAAGATGCTATGCCATTGGTTCGCGACGTGCCATTGGGTGACGACTCTGTATCTATTTAATACAGGAAAAAAAAACAGCCCTTGCTGAGTTTCTTGCCGGTTCTTCTCAGTACAAGGTCTCCCGCCGTAGATTTGCGAACCGATGGCGTAGCTTTTCACAAGTGCTTGTAACAGCCCAGACTGAATAAATGATTTTGAATTGAATTGAATTGAATCACAAGTCTACGGCGGGAGACTTGTGAACCAATGGCGTAGGCGTTTGGATATGAAACTGCGGCTCTTTAGATCTACAAGCAAATATTATTTACTAGCTATGCCCACGAATTCGTCCGCGTGGAATCGTAATTTTAGGTAGCATTTTTAATAGTCCTGTGTCGATCGATCATTTGTTGCGACCCGGGTCGATCGCGACCCATCCGCTTGGTGATTCGATCACAATGATTCGATCAAATGATCGATTGATTGAGGTAGCGGGTTGGGTGTTCAATAGGTCTCGGGTCTCTGATCGGGTGGCTATTGTACGTTTTGGGTCACGCTCGTTTGGTTGGGCTACGAGAAAATTTGGTACTCAAATATTTTAGATACGATTATTACATGATTATGTTATATATAAATAGATAACTTTTAACACACATTTTATATCTCATAGTGTTCATTGCTAGACGTGAATTTTATAAATGAAATAAATTCGCGTCTGTCATACATAGTTGAATTCTGCGAAAAGCTCACTGAATTGTTATTGTTTTTTTGTATCGCTTAAAGACTTTTCGTAAATGGATATAAATCCATCACGATTGGTCATTTTGCGAATTTAATGATTGATTTGCTATTAATTACCACTATTAACTTTTCATAATGTGGTAAGTAACATTTACAAGGATAAAAACGAAAATGAATTGTAACAATTTGTTTTCAATACACAGGTACATAAATGATCGTGACTCAGGACCGAGTTACCGTGACCCAGTCGATCTCGGTGATCGAATCTTTTCGTGGGTCGTGACTCGATCATTCATAAATGCTACGCGATCGAATCACAGTGATTTGATCAATCGCGATCGACTCAGGTCTAATTTTTAATGACTGAGAGTTTTATAAACGATACTGATGCCAAAAATGCAATCAGTAAAATTTATGTCTGTCTACCGTTATAGAAACAAATACTATTATACAAAACTTGGTACAATTATTTGGTACATACTCATGAGCTAGTTATAGTATACTTTTCATCACGCTACAATCAATAGGAGCAGAGCAGTGAAGGGAAATGTTGGGAGAACGGGAGAAGTTACTCTATTTTTTAAGCTTCCGTCGCGTGTGCAACCTTAATGGTTCAAGCTACACAGAAATCATATATAAATATCCCACGACAGCATGTCTTTCTTTTATGGTTAACTCACAATAATACGTGTATCTCCAGATAGCTTAGCAGTTCGAAGCTTTCTGATTATATTTGTCTACTCTTACGTTCACAACACTGTCATGAAAAATGCTACCTAAAATTACGATTCCACGCGGACAAAGTCGTGGGCACAGCTAGTATCTAACACACTTATATATTTAACTAGCGACCCGCCCCGGCTTCGCACGGGTGCAGTGAAAAAATGGTTATGGTGGGTTATCCCTAAGAGATAGACATATACCATCGCGGACTTTTTTGTGGATTTTTGTAAGTTGTACAATACTGTAGTACATTATTTTGGTCTATCTCGTAGGGTTCAGCCAGCGTTTATAGCGCAATATAAGCGCAAAAAAACGTGCTTATTTACGACATCACATTAGAAACCTTTAAATTTATCAGTTTTTCTCTACTATATTATGCATTTATTATACATACAAACCTTCCTTAAGAATCACTCTATCTATTAAAAAAAACCGCGTCAAAATCCGTTGCGTAGTTTTAAAGATCTAAGCATACATACGGACATACAGCGAAAGCGACTTTGTTTTATACTATGTATTGACAAGTTATTTATTGAAAGCTGTAATCAAATAGAAACAATGACGAAATCAAACTTTAAAAAAAAAATTCTTAGTCACATACTAAGATTTTTGTCCTGTTTCGTAGGTGTAGTTAGAAACATAGAATCACATTTGCACGTACGGTCATACCGGAACAAATTTCTTCGCTACATTCTCTCTTTGTTCGTTCACAGTTGACACAGATTATAAATACAGACATCATTTCATTATCTGACGATAAGCTTAGTACATATTGTTACTGTTATTGTGTTGAGGTGATGTAATAATAACTATAATAAACTTTTAATTCTAACAAAATGAAACCGCAATCTGTGGCACAGTAACTCATCTACTTGTGTTAACGTGTGTGTCAATGTATCAATAAATACTGTCCTTAATATCCGCGGATAAAATATGACTACTAGCATTCAAAAAGAGGCGCCATTTTGAATATCTCTTTCACAACTTTTTGCCTAATTTAATAATTAATTTGTGTTCAACTATAAAGTTTCCAGTATTAAATGCAAGGGATCAAAATAAAAAATAATTTATAATAAGATCTTAACTTGTTAATATCGTTAGATTTATTTAAATAATTATAACATCTGAAGTATATAATACAATATGGCTGCCACGATGAATATGTGGCTGCTTGTAGTTCTTACAGAAGACGATGCTGAAAAAAAAAATAAAATGTTTGGTATAAAAAAAATTTAAAAGCTTTGTTCTTATAATAATGGTTTTAAAGTTTTTTATTAATATGCCGTGGTCAGCGATGAATAATTAATTTGGCTTAGCAAATTAAAGCATAAAATGCTTAGTAACGAAGTATTTTGTATATATTGTTATTAGTGATGTGCCGGTTCGTCAAAAATCTAGATCCGCGGATACAGATCTGAATACGGATATTTGGTGTCAAGATCCGCGGATACGGATACGGATCTTAACTTTCTTACACAATCGGTGTCGGTGCGTGCAGATCGCACGCACCGACACCGATTGTGTAATATATATTTTTACACCTTCGGTTGGTTCTAATAAGAATTTGTAAAGATTTCTATAGTAATCTAGTACTAAATATAGCCTATGTTACTCAGTGATAATGTAGCTTTCTAATGAAAAAATAATTATTAAAATCGGTCCAGTACTTTTTGAGTTTACTCGTTACATACAAAAATACAAATCTTTCCTTTTTATAATATTAGTGTAGAAGATATTTATATATATAATATGTTGTGAACTAAATGGACTTACTGCAGGTCCTCAGTTCCTCTGAGTATGGGTAATCGAAATTGCACTGACAGAGACCGTTTCTACAATGAACTCTCTCACTGAGGTCCCTTAGGAAGCATTCGTTACTGTTTCGGCAAGGCTGGAACAAGTCTGGAAGAAAACGTAGTTTCTAGTAATATATGCATATATTTATATACGGTCGCGGTCAAAAAGTTTTTACCACCTTAAGGATCATAATCGCATGGACACATGTAGGTTATAAGTTCTATATGTCTATTACTTAATATTGATCAGCTGACAGTTGACAGCTGACAGTTAGCAGCTGTCAGCTGACTAAGGTAAAGTCGCACAACCCTTATTGTGTGCGTGGTAAAAACTAGAACTAATGCTATTTCTTTTACAAGTGTCAGTATTTTTGACATTTTCAAATGGAACAGCGCCCCCAGTCAATGTCATTAAGAGGCCTTCTGATCGTAGTCTACGGAAACACCAGGAGATGAACTATTGTCATGTAAGGAAATCTTTTAATCTAACAATCGCATCATGTCATCTAGCGTGTTCCCGTTTACGTTCAAAGCTGCTACTTTGGAGCCCTGGAATATGCTTAGACCATGATTCAGAATTTATGAAGCGACTGTCGTCTGACCTTTGCAACCCTCTATACAAACGCGTTTTTATCTACTGAGGTACCATCCCTCAAGATTTTTAACTAGTAATATGAAGAAACAATAATATATAAACTTTAAAAATCTTTATTTAGTATAATTTTCTGCCGTAATTTATCTCCCATTGATGCAACAAGACGAGCGCATAGATCGGTCCCTCTAATGTGGACCCATACTCGAGCACAGTGTGATTTAAGAGCTTGAGGGTTTCTTTCATTTTGACAGTCGCAGCGTTAAGCCACGAGGCCCCATAAATTTTCTATAGGATTTAAATCAGCAGAACGAGCAGGCCATTGAATGAGACGAATGTTACGGTGCTGGTTGAACCACGCCATAGTAGCACGGGCCGTGTGTATCCAAAAAAAATTTCAAAGAAATTAAGTATTTTTATGGCTGCTTCTTTGTTGTATCCTCTTTATGTGTCTTTTTTCATATTTACTTTAAAAAGGTAATATGTAACTTGATATGGCATTTTTGACTTTAGTGCAAAAAGTGTGTTACAGAATCAAATTTCAAAACTGGTAAACACTTTTTGACCGCTACCGTGCATATGTTTGTCAATATATATATACTAACTGGTGCCCGTGACTTTGTGTGCTCAGGACACTTATTGTCATATTTTGGACAATACTTTTATAAATTGTAGCCTATTTGTTATTGTGATGTATGAGCTATATTATTGTAAAGTTTTAATAAAATCCATTCAGAAGTTTTTACGTGAATGAGTAAGAAACATCAACCAATACTTATAACTTTACGCGTTTTTTAAATATTATTGCTTTATTTTTATAAAATAAAATATTTTTTCTATAATAAAAGCCCAAGTTACTCCTTATTAAATAAACCAATCATAAAATCCGTCCAGCCATTTTAGAAATTAGCCGGAACAAGCAGACAGACGACACTCCAATTTCATTTATATACAATTCGGATTTCGGGATTGGGTCTATAGCGGGTTAAGGGTCATAGCTTTTGTCCACAGCTACATATGCGCGTGTAACACCTTTTTTCACTGATTTTAAGTACTATTAAAGACACTTTTTTTTTATTCATATTGATTAAATTCACTTTTACAATTGTATCTTGCATTGGTTATGTTTTCGTCGAATTGTTACTTTGACATTGACAGTTCTATAGTGTGGGCCGCTTATCATGATCCTAACACCATTATCTATGGGCAAATTAGGCAATCAAATCTAGCCAAGCGTCGTCTACAAAGATAGGTTCTTTATCAATAATACTGAAACATCACTCCGGAATTCATAGATTAAAAACAGTGTCGTAGATTAATAACTGCCCACAGATTATATACCGGATGCTAATTAACAACAAATTATTTGCACTGCCGATTACAAAAATATCGTTTAGGATTAAACTTAAATTTAGGAAGATCAATTCTTCCTTTCCTTTATTTGTGGCGGATCGACATAGTTTCCACACCATCCTAGTTCCATTTAATAACAAACATCACATACTACACATTCTAGTGTGGGATGCACGTGGGTGAATGTCTTTGCCTCATCGGTGGTAAGCAATCTGTAATGGGATACTAATCTGTGACTTGGAGAGATCTGAAATCTGGGAATTGGGAATCGATCTATTGTAAAAATCTCACGCATATTTCGGGATATAAAAACGTATAAAAGTTACGGAAAGTGGTGTCAGGATCACAAATTCCAGGAGTATTTTATTTCCCATAAAATTATCCATATCTTTTGGAACATAATTTAACCTAGTTGCCACCGGCACTTAGGAAAAATAATAAACTAAAATATTTACATATTGAAAGCCCGATAAAAAGGTCAGTAATAGTTGCATTTATCTCTTTAATTCTTTAATCTCTTTAATTTCAATTTGTTCCCAATAGTAATGATTTTCACAAATAATTATTGATATTTGTTTTGAGCGGGTAGGCTTAACCACCCATACAAAATCATGCTGAAATTAGTTGCTTAGCTGCTAATCTCATGTATTTGAGGTAATTGGTGTTTGTATTTAATCATAAATGTAAATTCTTGTTCTTTTAAAATGTAAATGTACCATAATTTGATGAATGTTCAATAGATCATGTTTGATATTTTTCTTTGTAACCTAGTTGTCAGATTTAATTGTACGAAGAACAATAATGTATATGGGTTCCTTCTGAACCGCATAGACCACCCACAGTGAGTCCATGACTATGATAATGTAGCATTTTTATGATATGTAACAGGGCAAAAAGGTACCGGGAGGTTGTTATACCCGGCCCTACAAATTTATGTAAGGAAAATATATAAAATACAATATCCTTGAAGAAAATTATATAAACTTTAAGGAGAATAACTGCAATCTATTAAAAGAAGAGTGTCTGGACCCAGTCTCAAGGAAGGTGTTCAGTACTAACCACCGGGGGATGGGAATTTAGCATTAGAATACATGTTATTTCTTAGATTTTAGAATTACCATAATAAATAGTTTATTTCAATACCCTGATCAATTATTGTTGTTAAATATCCTTGCCGAGATTGATCAAACAGCACCAGAACCAACCTGCCCTTGTGTCTACTCATTAAAATTTGTTATTTTAAGTACATAATAAAGTTATTCATAATAAAGAGTACACTTATTTTAATTTTAATTGGTTATTTTAATTTTTAATTTAATTGTTATAAAAAAAAAACTTAAATTTACATTTATAGTGTTAAAGTTGATAATTAAATCAGTAATTTTGTTATTTTGTATTATTTGTGTTTTCTTTATAACTCTAGTTGGTGAGTAAGAGAATTATTACATTACACGCGGAAGTCGATTTATGGCGCGAAGGTTTTATCGCGCTTCCCGTGGAACTCTCCGTTTTTCCGAGATAAAAAATACCGCAAAACCTTGCTCAAGAATCACTCTATATATTGATGAAAACCGCATGAAAATCTGTGCAGTAGTTTTTGGGCGAAGCCTTTATTGCGCATCCCGTGGGATCTGTCAATTTTTCCGGGATAAAAAGTAGCCTATTATTTAATCCGGACTTTTATCTTTACGTCTGCAATTTCAAAGCAATCGGGGTTCAGTAGTTACGGCGTGAAAGCGGAACAAACAAACAAACTCACTTTCCGATTTATAAAATTAGTAAGGATTTAAAAGATTTACTGTATTGATAATGGACGTTTGTGACTGGGTATGTATGTGTGCGTGTGTTGTGCATCATCTTCCGATGATTCAATTATATAATTTAATACTTACCCATTTTAGGCCAGCAGCGGCCTTCCCTGTAATGGTATGTGGTGTCGCAGACGCATTCTTCGTTTAAGCAGGCGAATCCTTCTCCCAAGGAACTGCATTGCTTCGTGATGTTGCAGGGAGAGCCGAACTCTTCAACCTCTGGCAAACAAAAAACCAAAGATCAAAGCCTGTAATCTATACTTATAATAAATCTGTAGAGAAGTCAATTCTGTACATTAAATATATTTAAAAAATTACTAGCAAAGGGTGATAAGGGATCGTTAGTGATCCCAAAAATGCAATCAGTAAAATTTTTGTCTGTCTGTCTGTCTGTCTGTATGTTCAGGCATCACGTAAAAACTAACGGTTCGATTTCGATGAAACTTGGTATAATTATACCTTATTATCCTGGGCATAAAATAGGATACTTTTTATCCTGGAAAAATACGTAGAAAAAAAAAATCTTAATTTTTCAGTTTTATTCATTGACGTTATTCTGTAGAACCGCGAACACACAGTGGATTCAGCGCCGTAGCCTGTAGCGCCGAAAGTCGGATTTGGCTTGAACCGTTTGCGACACAAGCGGGCTGCACGACGTCCCGCCTCCCCGACTCCTATATAATCTATACTAATATTATAAAGCTGAAGAGTTTGTTTGTTTGAACGCGCTAATCTCTAGAACTCCTGGTTCGAATTGAAAAATTATTTTTTTATTGAATAGCCCATTAATCGAGGAAGGCTTTAGGCTACATAACATCACGCTGCGACTAATAGGAGCGAAGAAATAATGGAAAATGTGGAAAAACGGTGAAAATGATTCATCTTTGAGGGCTTCCGTTGCGTGGGCTGCGAAAACGGTTCTAGATACCAAAAAAATATGTATGAAAGAATTATTCCTCTTAAAATGATCTAAAAAAATGTCCGCGACAGTATATGTCTATTTTTTAATGTTAACTAACTAGAATCGTTTTTATGGTGATCAAATTTGGATATGTCGCGTTGTCAAGATCGGGTAACAGCTGAGGTGGTTGTTTGCAAAAATAAATATGATGCTCAAAATAACTATTCCACGCGGACGAAGTCGCTGGCACAGCTAGTAATAAATAATTGCGTAGGGAAGTGACGACCCCATCGCCTGCTGGTGGGGCTCCTTAATTGCCATAAATGTAGTGTAGTCAGTCTACCTCAGGGCAGCTTGTGGCGGCAGGTGAAGGCGAGCGAGTGAAATCTTGCCGCCTAGTGATCCTGTTATTATTATTATTGTATACATTTAATTTTCTCAGCGTGAGTGCTGGTTCTAACTGTAACTACGGGCGTAAGCCAAGTAAATTACAGAATGTGATGTGTTGGTAGTGTGGTTGGTGAATAATCAATATTGTTTTCATTTCTCATACTCGGAAAGTTATGTTGTTTTGATCTGATTATTGGGTGGAAAATGCTGCTTCCCGACATAGGGAGGGAAAAACTCATACAATTTACTTACCACCCAAGGGCCGGAATGAACTTTAAAAATAGAACTACGAATGTCAGCTACGAACTGTCAGCTGTGAACTATAAAAAAAAATGCTGCGGCCATGTGAGTTTCTAAACAGCCAGTGTGAACTTAGCGCAAACTACTTCCAGCGGAATAAGCCGCAACAAACACGCGGTGAGTTCCATATTTAAAATTTAAACAGTCGACATAAATTGGCGGGATGTGAATTTATTATATATATCTGTGACGGAATTTGAAAAAATTCAAATAATCTCTTATACTAGTTAAGATTTTAATTTTAAAAATGAGTTCAAGCGATTCCGAAATATTGACACCAGATTCAATTAAAGACGAGGCAAATTGTGTTCTGCCTACTGATGGTCTACTGATATTATCATATATTATCAATAAATAGATTAAATAAACAACCAATGTTTTATTTTCCTCATATATTCGAAGTGAAAAGTAGAGTGTTTAACACGGGTAAAAGAATCAATTCCTTCACTATAGCCTAAATACCTCGGGAATTGCTTCTTTCCACCCTCGGTTAACAATCTACTATTTCATCTATTTGCAAAAACTTTCTAACGATGCGGCATGTGTTAAGTATGGCTGCTTTTTGTAGGGTTATGAACAAGGTATCTTTGAGATTTAATATTTTTAAGCTATTGAAGAGATGATTCGGGATTACACCAGTTGTGGACAGGACTATAGGAATAACATAAACTTTATTTTGACGCCATATCCTCATATCAGTTTCTAATTTGGTGATGTAGAAGTATTAGGTTCGCATGATGAATATGTTAACTATTACTGTTACTGTTATTATTATTATGTAGCTTAAATCACGTATCTTTATAAGACACGGTCCTTTATAAGGCTTGCACGGGGATACAGATCCAACGCGTAGAGGCCATTTAAGCGAAATTTTAATGAAAGTGTGCGTGGAGTGTACCAACTGGGTCTAATCTCTATCTGCACCATGAAAAATGCAGCCAAAGACTATATACCCAGTTAGATGCACAGAAACCATTGTCATTAGTGGTCAAAACGTTTGTGGCCTATTGCATTTCGATTTAGGTGGTAATGAAAACCGGGCTATGGAAGAGACTCCAGTCACCTGCCTTCTCAAAGCCTCCTAATTGATTTAAATATGGCAGGTGGTGACTCGCCGCTCACTAAATGGGCACCCCAAAAAGCAGAGCAATATTGGTGCGAAGAGAGCAACATTGGTGTGAACGGCTAAGGGTGTAGAGAGGTGTGTCTGCGACAGCGATCGAGACGCCGTCGGCGTTATGACATTATTACACTTCCACCCTTCGAGCATCTGCTCTTGCGACTCCACTCTGTCCGGCTGGTTAAGACAAGACAGAGGCGGGTGGCATACGCCCCCCTGAAGCACATCGGTACCCTCGGTGACGCAACTCACCGCCAGCATGCCACAAGCTGCCCTGAGGGAGACTGACTGCACTGATGGGGCATTTATGGCAGTTAAGGGGCATTAAATGCCCCACCAGCGGGCGATGGGGTCGTCACTTCCCTACGCCTTTATTATTATTATTATTATTCATATATTTAATTAATAATCTTAAATTTAAGTTTTTTACAATATAGATATATAAAATAAATATAAATACTATAAAAAACTTAAACCTAGTATGCTGCCGGTAGCGAGGCAAGGCCCAAACAAACCGGTGGTTAGGGCTGCAGACAGAGACATCTCCGGACAATACGTGCCGTGTCGAGAATCACTGCTTTCTGTATCCGACCCTTGATCCATCCGTCAAGCGAGAGCCGTCTCTTAAGATGTTGATCGAAACTCTTTGCTATCAAGCCATTCGCAGACACAACTATCGGAACAATGATTGTCGAATCAACATCCCACATGGCGGTTACCTCGTATGCCAAGTCAAGGTACTTACTGGCATTGTCCTTCTCGGCTTTTACGAGGTTCTCGTTATGAGGGATGGTAATATCGACGAGCATTGCACGGCGTTGGGAGCGGTCGACCACCACGATATCAGGTTTATTGCACGCAATAGTCCTATCCGTGATGATAGAGCGATCCCAATAGAGCAACACACGGCCATTTTCAAGAACTGGCGCTGGTGCGTACTTATAGTACGGTGTCTCATGCTCAACAAGGCCGTATTGAAGGGCAAGTTGTTGATGGATGATCCTGGCTACTAGGTTGTGTCTATGCAAATACTCACCGTTTGCAAGATGAGAACAACCAGAGATAATATGCCTAAGTGACTCTCCGGGACGGCGGCATGCTCGACATATGTCGACGGTACCGTCCTTTAGGATATATTTTCTATAGTTGTTCGTCATCATTACTTCGTCCGCAATTGCACAGACAAAACCCTCAGTTTCCCCAAAGAGGTCACCGAAGCGCAGCCAGTTCACCGACGCGGGAAGATCTACATCAAGGCCCATTAAGGCCCGATAAAACCTTCCGTGCAACTCCTTGTCCCTCCATACTTCCCTGCGATTTTCGACGCTAAGCACCGATGGTTTACGCCAGTTCTCAACTGCCATAGAGAGAGGGGTAAATCCCTTGTCAACTGCCACAACGTCACAATGCATCCCACATTCGTTGTTTAGGAAATAGTTCCTGAGGCTGCACACTTCACGGTTATGGAGGTTTTTGGCATTTAGAAAGCCTCTACCACCACAATCCACCTTTTTATTATTATTATTATTAATTGTATATTGCTAAATTTTGTTAGATTAAATTACATTTAAATTACCATATAAATACTACAATGATAATCAGGTGTACTTGACGCCTTTAAATTATCGCTTGGTCATACCCAGATACACTATTGGTACTTAAGTAACTATAGTAAAAACTTACTCTTCCAGCATGTTACATCAGCCTCCACATAGTCGGGTGCACACTGGCAGGTGCCTGAAGTACACACTGTATTGTCAACTACACAGTTCGAATTCTGGGTGCAGGCGCCTCCTATCTCTGTAAAAATTATTTCGCGAACCTGTAGTCTTGGGGTTGTCCATTAATCACGCGAGGCTTGAAAGGAGGGGAAGGGGTTTGATAAAAATCACGAAAATAACACAAGGGGGAGGGGGTGTCATGGTACATAAGGTCGCATTTCCCCCCTCAGAAAAAAAATTGTAGTAAAATATCACGAGTAGTTATTTTTTCGTCAAACGCGCGATTTTTAAACAGATGAGCAGCGCGGCGTATACTGTTATATCTGGACTTGCCACAATGACGATGACGGTAAAACATTTTTTCATTTCTTTAATAACAATATTTTTTAATTTCTAGGTACTAAAAATATCTATAAAAAAAAAAAAATATAGGGTCGCCGGCGGGCGCGAGGAAGTCGCGACTGCTGCGGCGACCCGGGATGGACCACGCCCCTTCCGTGGCCGGGGGGCGTCGTCGGTGGAGGAGACCGTGGGAGGTGGTAGCCTCCCCCGAGGAGGGCTCCCCTCTAGGCAGGGGAGCGGTGGCTGGGTGTTCCCGGAGGTGGCTTGGTGTTCCCGGGGGCTCCCAACATGCCTGAGGAAGGCCATCCCTGAGGTTTTTAGTGGGTAGGCCTCCCCCTTCTGGGGAGGAGAGCCCCACATAACCCCGGCTCGCGACAGCCGGGGCATGCAATTTAATGCATTTTCCTCAGGGGATCAAAAAAAAAAAAGGTACTAAAAATATACGCGATGTTGGGAAGGGGGGAGGGGTTAGTCTTAAACCTCACTACGTATCACCAAGGGGGAGGGGGGGACTTAAAAATGCTAAAAAAAGGTCACGCGATTAATGGACCTTCTTATAAATAAAAATGAATCACAAATTGTGTTGGTAAGCGCATAAATAACTCAAAAACGCCTGGACCAATTTAACAAATTTCTTAAAAGTTCGTTGAAATTGGATGGTTTTAAAAAATCGAATAATTATCGGAAAACCCCTAAAAACAGACCTTTTTTCCCATACAAACATTTTCTAACTAAAACGTACAATCAATTTGAGCTTTATTGTTATTGTATAAAGTTTTGTTTGTTATTGTATATTGCAAGCACTCACTGTTGTCTAGGCAATCTAGGTGTGTTCCTACTAGCATCAAAGAGTCAATTTGCGCTTTATTAACGCTATATAAAGTTGAAATTCCATCATATCTATCAAAACAGTGTGCGTGTGTGCGTTGGAGCACAGAATACATCGTTTTAGGATTTAATGTCACGTTCCAAAATTGAATAGTCAGAAAATGCGATATTTTTTTTTTATACTACGATGGTGGCTATCAGGCCTACGACCCGCCTGATGGTAAGCGGTTACCGTAGCCTATGGACACTTGCAACACCAGGGGTGTTATATTATCTATAAAATAAGTAAGAATAAAAAAAACAATTTTTCAAATCTTTTTGATAGAACGAAGCTGTCGGGTCCGCTAGTTATATATAAAAAAGAAAGTGAAATGCCGAAATAGAATCATACTGGAAAGAGTTTATACCAGAGTCATCTGTTCGACCTGATTCTATCGCAAAATATGTGAAGGGAAGTGAAAATATTGTCTACATGTTATTATACATTCTGGCATTGACTTTGGTCGAGTCTCAATTGGAGGTTCTGATTATCATTAAAATCGAAATAGATGACCAAAATGCTGTTAATTTGTTTGATCAAAGAATAAGTTTTGCTGCCAGTATTTTGGGCAGACTACAAAATGGCGACGGACTGTTGGCGAGTTTTAGTTATATATATATTTAACCAAGTACCTATTAGGGTTTTAGGTCCACTTACCAGGAGCACAGAAATCGTTAAGTTGCCATTGAACGCTGTCAACTGTTTTATCTCGAGCCAACTTACCAGGAGCACAGAAATCGTTTAGTTGACATTAAACGCTGTCAACTGTTATATCTCGAGCCAACTTACCAGGAGCACAGAAATCGTTAAGTTGACATTAAGCGCTGTCAATTGTTTTTTCTCAAGCCAACTTACCAGGAGCATAGAATCGTTAAGTTGCCATTAAACGCTGTCCTCAAAAAAGGCCAGGTCAGAAGTACCCGCAATCGTCGAGCATGTATGAGGAATGTTATGAAAGTAGATGAAGCGAAAGAGATATGTAAGGACCGTAGCAAGTGGAAGGACGTAATCTCTGCCTACCCCCGTGGGAAAAAGGCGTGAGTGTATGTATGTATGTATGTAAACGCTGTCAACTGTTATATCTCGAGTTATCTTACCAGGAGCACAGAAATCGTTAAGTTGGCATTAAACGCTGTCAACTGTTTTATCTCAAGCCAACTTACCAGGAGCACAGAAATCGTTAAGTTGGCATTAAACGCTGTCAACTGTTATATCTCGAGCCAACTTACCAGGAGCACAGAAATCGTTAAGTTGCTGGTAGCCATTGGAGCAAGTGCATACGCCGTTAGAACAGATAGCGTTGTCTGCATATGAACATTCGACAGTGGCGCGGCATTCTTCGCCTAGTTCTGGGGACAAACAATAATAATATAATTTATTTATTTACGAATCAACAGCATATATAATACATATTTGTTAATAAAACTCAATTAAAAGACATACATAGCCAATGAAATTTTGTTACATGTTCATTTAACGTAGTTAATTGTTATAACAAAACTACATTAAATATGGAATTACAAAAAAAAAAGACCAAACAAAACTTTGAACATTCACCACGGCTATGGAATATAAATACGCTGCCTCATTCCGTGCGTGATAGTGCTTCTCTGGATGTCTTCAAGAGAAGATTAGGCAGTACGTGTATATGTACTCAAGTTATTATGTATTAAGTTTTTCAAGTGTACAATAAAGAATATATATTTTCAAGTACAGTACTTACGTACATTAATAAAATACCTACTTTTTATTTGTATCTATTGTTATCAATTAAATTATAAGTTCTTGACTTGACCACGACTATGTGACCCCCTTGCACTTTTGGGTTTGAAAGTAATGCAAAGACAATGGTGCCGCAGCATATTTTTGTAATAATTAAGCTAATAATTATACCTGTTAGAAATTGCGCACAATATTAATTCATTTTAATTGCATTTTGGGGAGTATTGTATCTCAGTGCTACCTTGCGGCAGTGTTGAAAGATCATGATTGATCTCTCGAGATGGCGCTAGTCGTACCGTTTCGCTCATATACGGACGCGACAGTGCCGCCCCTGCACCGCTAGAACTTATTATTCATCCGCTACCGCCTGCCGGAGAATGAAGTGAAAGAAGACCGCATATTATATTTTTATCTCCGCTCATATTTAACTATACTTATCCCGCACAATATATCCCTGTGACTACTTGAACTGTTTTTGTGAACTCGCCATAGTGATTGTGAAGATAGGGTCGACCCGGTGAATTCGAAAGTGATCTGCTACGTACGTGTGTGGTGGTAGAAATCCAAGAACACTGGCTGCACTTGGTGAGTACGCTGAGTGCATGACCTCTTTTTGCCTTTACAGTGGTGTCTATTGTGTGCGCTTCTAATAGGTCTAATTAACCCAAAGAAAAACAATACCCAAAAATAGATTGAGTAGTTACAGCTCCACTGGTGATAGCTATTTACACGCTTCATCACCAGACAACTTACTTAGTCCAAACTTGAAGCAAATCCCGTTAACTGCAGTGAAGTCGGTAGGGCATGAGCAGACCCCTTGACCCTGGAGATTTTGCACGCATTTCAGCTCCACGGGATCACTGAAGCAGTCGGCATTGACCTCGCATGCGTCTCCAACGCCTACACAGGAAGAGATTCCTAAACATCCAATTTTTGAAAGTCGATCGCAGAGCTGCCAACATAGATAAAGTACAACACATAAATATAAGAGTTCGGTTCCACGCAGAATGTAGCCGCTGCCGATTATTGTCGGCTTAACCATTACGGTGTTTATATATATATATAATATATGATACATTCATATATATATGTATGTATATATTATAGGTATATAAAGGATTATATATATATATATAGGAATATATGAATGAATATATGAATATATATATATATATATATATATATATATATATATATTATATATATATATATGAATATGTATGTATATATGAATGTAATCGCTGCCGGTTATTGCCGGCTTATCCATTGCGGTTATTATATACACATATATATATATACATATATATATATATATATATATATATATATATATATATATATATATATATATATATGATATATGCTACATTCATATATATCTATGTATATATGATAGGTATATAAGGTTATCTATATATATATATATATATCCTCGGCAAACGAACACTATTGTACAAAAGTACAATAGTGTTCGTTGATTCAGAGTACCAGAACTTTGCCGGCAATTTTTTTTTTGTGAGGAACCTATGCTGAAGCCGCAGATCGCTATGTTTATTTTTAAGGCGCATGAACAGAAGGTTCGATATCTAGCCTGCTACCGGTCCCGGCGACCGTTCCGGGGTCGTTAAGGCCGGGTCAAAAGAGTCGACGCGCCGTCTAGTGGCTCGGACACTCAAGATCGTAAGGTTCTGTGTTAATTCTGAATACTTAGGTTCTGTGTTAATTTTGCTTCAATGTGCCACCTCGAGCTCATGTTTCTCCGTTCTTTGATGCTGCGTCAATGTTAAAGGTGGAGATGCGTATGCGGATGCACCTTTTATACCTTGTATTTGATGTGAAAAAGCACAAAACACCCGAATATTTATTTGAGAAACTCAAGTTCACAACGCCTAATGACAGGTATAAACTTAGACCGCTACGGGCGCCACTTGTAAGCTATCGTTATCGCACGGTGGCATTCCGCGGTAGTTTTAGGTTTCAAGCTACCAAGTGCTGGAACGACCTGCCGCCGCCCATTCGGAACCTAACTTCTAAAAGTACTTTCAAGCTAAGTTTGCGCACTCACTTACTTGCACTGCAGAGGTTGGGTATTCCGACTTGGTAGCGGTATGGATCCTGGTGCGGTAGTAGTGATCTGAGTTTTTTTTTTTTTTGGTTATAATATATATTATTAAATAATATTATCTAACATATTGATTTCCTTCAAGGAAGGCTTACAGCGTGGATGGTAATAGTATTAATGGTAAATTACTTGTATTTATTTCATATTTATACTAATATTCTACATGTATATATTTGACTTGCACATTCCACACACACGCATACACACACACACAAACTTTCGTTCTGTTCTCAATAGCACGGCTGCCGATGCCCGCGTTATCTCTGGGTGACGGCTGAAAATCGGTGTCTTTGTCGTAAGGCGATTTTACACCGAGCCTTGACCCTTCTTGCTGCTGCACACACGTCCATTACTACTAAAATTGTATGTCTTTGTAATATATTCGCCATATAATATGTATGAATGTGAGTGTTGTTGCAAAATAAACTTTATATCTATCTATCTACTTACCAGAAGTAAGCATGCACATTCGTCTGTTCTCATTCCACGTAGACAGCTCAGGGTCGCATTCACAACTGCGGAGACCGAAATCCCTGGGCGGTCCGCAGCGAGCAGCCACGCCGAACGAGTGACAAGAGATGTCATCAAAGCAGAAATCTGTCAGTCTTATAGCCGCTGTGTTGAAACAAAGTAACATTACTAGTTTGATTTGGCAAAAAGAGGCTCCAACACGAAAGTGTATGGACCAGAACCCCTAATGCCCATTCCACAGGCAGAAGTAAAAGCCTGGCTGCGCAAGAGAACAGAGGAACTACACCTAAAAGAATGGACAACTAAGGAGGGGTGTAAGCGAACGAAGGAAGCAGTCCCGGTACCTTCCAAGAAGCTTGCCCGTTCCCTTATCAAACTAAAGAGAGACAAGATCCGAAAGGTCATAGCCACCATAACCGGACATTGCCTTTTAAACAAACACCTGTACACAATAGGTATAACAGACAGCCCCCTGTGCAGAGGGTGCACGGAAGCTGAGGAAACGCCACAACATGTTCTTATGGAATGTGCAAGTGTGGCCGACCAACGGGAGAAACTTCTCCATTCCCCGGCGTCCCTGCCAGAAGCATGCAGCAGCCCACAGAGGCTGCTAGCGTTCTGGGAGGAACTGGGATGGATGGAGTAGGAAGGAGGCAGGAGCCTTCTATCATACGCACAATGGCCCAATCGTGAGGCTAAGTGCGGTGGAGCCCAGCCAAACTAACTAACTACTAGTTTGATGTCAGCAGAAGTTTGAAAGCAGAATTATTGGTATCCTGATAAGCTCTTATTAGGTTGCTTGTTATTATAATTATATTCATCATGGCTTTTTCATTTTTAATTAGTCACAATACAATAGTGTACCATAACGTAGTTTATAAGTTTCATGTAAGATCAAAATAGTTGTTAGTAATTAAGTAGTACGGTTAAATTGCATGTGGTGTTCACCTTTATAATTTGTGACACTTAAATTGAATATATTGTATTATTTTATGTATGTACTAGCGGACCCGACAGACTTCGTCCTGTCAAAAAGATTTGTACAGTGGCAGTTTTTTGTTCCTAATTATTTTATAGATAATGTCGCATAGCCAACCAAATCGCAAAAAAAAGTCTAAATGACCTATTACATTTTGTGGCTATTCAATTTTGGAACGTGACATTAAATCCTCCAACGATGTATTCTGTGCTCCAACGCACGCACGCACGCACGCTGTTTTGATAGATATGATTGAATTTCAACTATATGTAGCGTTAATAAAGCGCAAATTGACTCTTCGATGTTAGGAACACACCTTCATTGCTTAGACAACAGTGAGTGCTTGCAATATGAACTTTATACAATAACAATAAAGCTCAATTCGACTGTACGTTTTAGTTAGAAAACGTTTGCATGGGAAAATAAAAGGGCTGTTTTTTAGGGTATTTCCGATAATTATTCGAATTTTCCTCATTGTAAAAACCCTCCTTGAACTTCAACGAACATTAAAAAAAAAAGAATTGGCCAAATTGGTCCAGGCGTTGTTGAGTTATGAGCTTACCAACACATTTTGCGATTCATCTATTATTTTTATATATAAGATTAGTGTTAACAGATACTGGTGTACCTTAAGTAAATAAATAAAAATAAATAAATAAAAAAAATATCTGTCTCTTGTATATAAGGTTGCATTTTGATTGTTTCTTTCCCGTTATAGGGTGAAAAATTGCATGAAACTCTATTTGTATCTACAATAAAAGCGAGAGCCAGCAACAGACTTACAGACCATTTAAAAATTACTTATATGACTACATAGTATTAAACAAAGTCGCTTTCTCTGTCCCTATATTCCTATGTATGCTTAAATCTTTAAAACTACGTAATGGATTTTGATGCGGTTTTTACAAGCTTTATATTAGTTTCATTCACTTGTAACTATGTAAGAAAATCTTGGAATCTCAATTTGACCCACTTCCCGGTCTCCGCTTGAGCTGAAATTTTGCATGCACGTGTAAGTCGGATGACAATGCATGGTTATGGATGTGACGTCATTCTAAATCCAACATGGCGGCATTACCAAGATGGCGGACCAATTATTTTTAATGCACCCCTACAATATGGGTATCAAATGAAAGGGCTTGCAAAGAACACCTCGAAAAATAATGTGACGTCACTCTTAATCCAATATGGCGGACTTTCCCAAGATGGCGGACCAATTATTTATACAATATGGGTATCAAATGACGGGGTTTACTAACCTTGGTTTTTTAGTCGGAAAATAAATTAAAAGTAGAAATTTATTTTTTAATACTAGCTTTTATTAAATGCGCTAAAATGAACAAAATAAACTTTTACATAGAAAAGCTTGTCGTCAAAAGTATTCTATAAGTAAGTAAATCTCGCGACAAGTTTTTGTATGTAAAATTTAATTTTGCTTTTTTTAGCGCATTTAATAAAAACTTGATTTAAAAAAAATACTATTATTTTTTTTAAAGAAGAGCGATTGAAGTGGAAGCTTTATATGTATAACATCATAAGCACCCCGCGTGTTTTGTTCAATAATATCAATTTTTCAATTGATTAGTACAGTTTTATATATAATTTTTAATTTGTAATTCAATCATTTTTTAATAGCCTTTTTTTAGGTTTACAAACTATAATTGATTATATACAACGTTCACAGTTTTTCTGTAGTGTATTTAGTACAGTTTAAACATGTTCTCAATATATATATATATAGAAGCTATAGTTTATTGTGTTATTTACTACTAGTGACCCGCCCCGGCTTCGCACGGGCGCAATGCTATGTAAATATACCTCTTTTTTTTTCCCCTGAGGAAAATGATAAAATTGCATACCCCGGCTGTGGCGAGCCAGCGGTTATTGGGGCTCTCCTCCCCAGAAGGGGGAGGCCTACCCACTAAAAACCTCAGGGATGGCCTTCCTCAGGCATGTAGGGAGCCCCGGGAACACCAAGCCACCTCCGGGAACCCCAGCCTCCGCTCCCTGCCTAGAGGGGAGCCCTCCTCGGGGGAGGCTACTAACTCCCCCGGTCTCCTCCACCGACGACGCCCCCGGCCACGGAAGGGGCGTGGTCACATCCGGGTCGCCGTAGCAGTCGCGACTTCCTCGCGCCCGCCGGCGACCCGCGATGTAAATATACCTACTACAATATGTCCTTATATTTTTTTGTCATTAGACAATACAATTTTTTAGAATCACATTAGAAACCTCTATGTGATGTCCAAAAAAAATTTTTTTTCCTTTTTTAGACATCACATTAGAAACCTCTCACTTAAATCAAAGAATAGTAAAAGACTGTGTGAAAAACTCAATGACCTGGGAGAAAAGAACAAAATCACTCTCAAATGGGTGCCAAGTCTTTCTGGAATAACGGCAATGAGAAGGCCGATGAACTAGCCAGGGCTGGGGCTCAAGGAATACAGTTCGGCCCAGAGCCTATCTGTGGTATCTCAAAGAACCAGGCCATGCAATACCTGAAAACTCGCCTTCTTAACGAGGCGAAAGCAGACTGGCACAGTACGTCCGGGATGACACACTCAAAAGCACTAATCGAACATACTCTCGCAAACGCATTGACGAGCTATTAAAGCTTAACAGAAGTAACTTGAGCGTGATGGTTAGGGCTTTGACCGGTCACTGCAAGTTGAATAGACACCTTTACAACATGAAACTTAAGGACAGACTGACACATGCAGATTCTGCGAACAAGAGCGTGAAACACCAATACACCTCTTGTGCTACTGTGAACCGCTAATTCAAAAAAAGAAGCAGACACCTGGGGAAACACATCCTTGACCCAGATGAAATAAAAACAATCCGAACTGGGAACATCCTATCTTTCTTGGTCAGTGCCCAGTTAAGGGAGCTACTGTAGGGCCTACATAGAACCTACATAGGAGGCTGGTCACAATAGATCTTAATAGGTCGCAGTGATGCATATCAGCCCCGACTTACACGAATAATAATAAACCTCTAAATTTATCAGTGTTTCCCTACTATATTATGCATGTATTATACATATATTTCGAACAAATCGAAAGTATCCTCAAAAAAGGCCAGGTCAGAAGTACCCGCAATCGTCGAGCATGTGTGAGGCATGTTATGAAAGTAGATGAAGCGAAAGAGATATGTAAAGACCGTAGCAAGTGGAAAGACGTAATCACTGCCTACCCCCATGGGAAAAAGGCGTGAGTGTATCTATGTATGTATGTATGTATACATATAAACCTTCCTTAAGAATCTAAGAAATCACTCTATCTATTAAAAAACAGCATCAAAATACGTTGCGTTTTTCAGACAGACGGCGAATAGAGACTTTGTTTTATAATATGTAGTGATGTTGGTACTCTGTAGTTTTCATAGGGGTTACAGATTAGCTGAAAATGTAACAGAAGCCTCAACTACTATAGGCGACTATGTACTGTCACAGTCGTTTTTTTATGTGATATATTGACAAATGGACAATGTATGTACGTCATAAATATGAAAATTTTCATACGTTTAATACAGCTTCGGTAATCGGCGCTAAAGTAGTAATTGGCTTGGCACGCGCATCTTCCGTCGCGGATTTCCTTGAATATACCAACACATTCCCCTGATCCCTGGATCACTGGAGATCCAAGCATGCGAAAGAGATAAAACTTATAACACCCCTCTTTTTGCGTCGGGGGCTAAAAAATAAAGTTTCTTGACGTTTTGTAGGTTAACGTCAGGTGGGTTGAGGTTTTGTGTTACAAGTAACGGTTGCAAGCGTCCATAGGCTGCGGCGTCTTAACATGAGGTGGCTTGAGGTTTTGTGTTGCGAGTAACTGGTCGCAAGCGTCCATAGGCTGCGGTGTCTTAACATCAGGTGGCGTGAGGTTTTGTGTTGCGAGTGACTAGTCTCAAGCGTCCATAGGCTGCGGCATCTTAACATAAGTGGCGTGAGGTTTTATGTTGCGAGTGACTGATCGCAGCGTCCATAGGCTGCGGCGTCTTAACATCAGGTGGCGTGAGGTTTTGTGTTGCGAGTGACTGGTCGCAAGCGTCCATAGGCTGCGGCGTCTTAACATCAGGTGGCGTGAGGTTTTGTGTTGCGAGTGACTGGTCGCAAGCGTCCATAGGCTGCGGCGTCTTAACATCAGGTGGCGTGAGGTTTTGTGTTGCGAGTGACTGGTCGCAAGCGTCGACATGAAAATACCCTATAGGTTTTGATTCCATTGCAAATGTCAAAAGAAGCAATATAAATGGAACATAAACGGCCATATTTTTTTATTGCGTTGTTTTAAAAATTTGTTTTTTTCACTGCTTTGAGATATAGGAGAGCTGAATATGTGATATCTCCGACACATTTCTGAGACGGACGGACAACAAAGTGATCCTATAAGTTTCGCTTTTACCTTGGAGCTACGGAACTCTAAAAATTATAATACTTACGTGCCAAGCAGATTTGGTTGGAACGATCAGGGTAGTAACCCCTAGGGCAAGCACAAACTCCGAGGTTAGTGCATTCGAAAGGGGAGTTACAGTCAGTACTCAAAGCGCATGTAGCACCATGAGATGAGTTTGGTGAGAAAACTTCAGTACTGCGTTGTATTTCCATGTTCAGTTTGGTTGCGTTAATGGTACGGCCTGCAAGAAATCGTTGAGCAATCACTAAGATATTCATAGATACATTAAGATTATTGCCGCTTATATAACGCGTCTTTATAAGACACGGTCCCTTATAAGGCGTGCGCGGGGATGCAGATCCAACGCGTAGAGGCCATTTAAGCGAAAGGAGATAATTTTTTCTTGTATGGAAAAAGGCCCACTACAAAATGTAAACGTTTATTAATGAGACATACGTTAAATAATTTCTTATTAACCCTAGATATTATAAGGAACATTGGCTTGTAACATGAAGATTAAATAACCTAAAAATTTTAGTAATTAGTAGCTTTATTTTGATTTGTATTCAAATTGTTTTTAAGTAAATGCTATTAAACACTTTTTTATTCTTGAAAAATACAATCTTCTTTGGCCACTACAAACGCCCCGAAATCGTATTATTTTTTTGCATTCTAAATACTGCATACGGGAAAGAAAACGCCAATAAAAGCCGTATAAACACAGAATTCGGTTGAAAACAAACCGACGTCAATTGGATGTCAGTGTAGGTACCATTCTGTCGCTGGCAAAAATGATGACGCGTTCCGTTTTCAACGACGATACTGGACTGACGAACTAATAGTTAAAATAATCTAAAATAGTATTAAAATAATTATTGAGAGTTCAATACTTTTAAATAAAATAAAAAAGAAATAATACACTATCCTTTATCTATTACTATCGACCCGCCCCGGCTTCGCACGGGTGCAGTGAAAAAATGGTTATGGTGGGTTATCCTAAGAGATAGACATATACCATCGCGGACTTTTTTGTGGATTTTTGTAAGTTGTAACAATACTGTAGTACATTATTTTGGTCTATCTCGTAGGGTTCAGCCAGCGTTTGCAATATAAGCGCAAAAAAACGTGCTTATTTACGACATCACATTAGAAACCTTTAAATTTATCAGTGTTTCTCTACTATATTATGCATTTATTATACATACAAACCTTCCTTAAGAATCACTATATCTATTAAAAAAACGCGTCAAAATCCGTTGGGTAGTTTTAAAAGATCTAAGCATACATACGGACATACAGCGAAAGCGACTTTGTTTTATACTATGTATTGATTGATGATATTGATTATCTATACTAATATATTCCAACTAATCCCAACTAATATTATAAATGCGAAAGTGTGTTTTGTTTGTTTGTTTGTTTATTTGTTTGTTTGTTTGTTTGTTTGTTTGTTACTCTTCACGCTTAAACTACTGGACCGATTTCAAAAATTCTTTCACCTTGGAAAGCTACATTCTCCCCGAGTAACATAGGCTACTTTTTATCCCGGAAAAATCGACAGATCCCACGGGATGCGCAATAAAGGCTTCGCTCAAAAACTACTGCACAGATTTTTATGCGGTTTTCATCAATAGATAGAGTGATTCTTGAGGAGTTTTGCGGCATTTTTTATCTCGGAAAAACGGATAGTCCCACGGGAAGCGCGATAAAATCTTCGCACCATAAACCGACTTCCGCGTATATGTAGCCGTGGGCAAAAGCTATGACCCTTAACCCTCTATACACCCAATCCGAAATCCACGCGGGCGAAGCCGGGCAGAAAGCTAGTTACTAATATATAAAGCTGAAGAGTTTGTTTGTTTGTTTGTTTGAACGCGCTAATCTCCGAAACTACTGGTGCGATTTGAATAATTCTTTTTTTGTTGGATAGTCCATTTATCGAGGAAGGCTATAGGCTAAATAAAATTACGCTATGACCAATAGGAGCAAAGACAGAGCGGTAAATGTGTAAAAAACGGGGAAAATTATTCATTTTTGAAGGCTTTCTTTGCGTGCGCTGCGAAAACGGTTCAAGATACACAAAAAATATGTATCAAAGAATTATTCGAGGCATATGTCTATCTTTTAAGGTTTAGTCACAATGACCGTTTTTATGGTACAAATTTGGTCGAAATAATTTGTTTAAGTTGTATCAACATAATAATATTAATCTTTATTCAAATATAAATATAATATGTTGTTGGTTAACCAAAATCTGCCGGAAGTCACTATTCCACGCGGACGAAGTCGCGGGCAAAAGCTAGTATTTACATTTATTTGTATATATATTAAATCATCTTTCATTTTGATTTAAATAACGTTAGTTCCTTTACCTCAAATGTCAAAAGTCATTACTAAGTTTAATTAATTGATTTTATTATTCCCGTTTCAGTTTTACTCATAATATCGTGCAATTGCTTTTTAATAATAATGATATTTAGAGTTCAGTAAATATCATTAAACGTTGCCGTTTTCTAGTGGCCTAAGAAAAATTATCTCCTTTGATGAATGTGTGCATGCCCATAAAAATGCAGTTAAAGACTATACCCGATATACAGAAAACTATTGTCATTAGTGGCCAAAACGTTCATGGACTATTGTATTTCAATTTCGGTAGTATAAAGAACCGGGCTGTGGAAGAAACGCCGCTCATCTGCCTTCTGAAGCTCCTAATTGATTTAATATGGCAGGTGGTGACTCGGCGCTCACTAAATGGGGCTCCCAAAAGCAGACCAATATTAATGCGAAGGGAGCAACATTGGTGTGAATGGTTTGGTGCGTAGGGAAGCGATGATGATGATCCTCAAACTTGCAAATATAACAATAAAGTGTCTATATAATGATTAATTAATAATAAGAATAAATATCCTTACACTCACACCAATTAGCCTAGCCCAAAGTAAGCTCTGTAAGGCTTGTGTTATGGGATCTAGGGCAACGGATAGACATACATATATTAACATATATATATTCCTTACACTCACACAAATTAGCTTAGCCCAAGCTAAGCTCTGTAAGGCTTGTGTTATGGATCTAGGGCAACGGATAGACATACATATATTATACATATATAAATATTCCTTACACTCACACCAATTAGCTTATGCCCAAGCTAAGCTCTGTAAGGCTTGTGTTATGGTATCTAGGGCAACGGGTAGACAGACATATATTATACATATATAATATTTGTTACACTCTCACACCAATTAGCCTAGCCCAAAGTAAGCTCTGTAAGGCTTGTGTTATGGGATCTAGGGCAACGGATAGACAGACATATATTATACATATATAAATATTTGTTACACTCACACCAAAATTAAGCCTTTAGCCCGCAAAGTAAGCTCTGTAAGGCTTGTGTTATGGGATCTAGGGCAACGGAATAGACATACATATATTATACATCTAATAAATATTCCTTACACTCACACCAATTAGCTTAGCCCAAGCTAAGCTCTGTAAGGCTTGTGTTATGGGATCTAGGGCAACGGATAGACAAGACATATATTATACATATATAAATATTCCTTACACTCACACACACAATTAGCTTAGCCCAGCTAAGCTCTGTAAGGCTTGTGTTATGGGATCTGGGCAACGGATAGACAGACATATATTAATACATATATAAATATTCCTTACACTCACACCAATTAGCTTAGCCCAGCTAAGCTCTGTAAGGCTTGTGTTATGGGATCTAGGGCAACGGATAGACATACATATATTATACATATATAAATATTTCTCACACTCGCACCAATTAGCCTAGCCCAAAGGAAGCTCTGTAAGGCTTGTGTTATGGGATCTAGGGCAACGGATAGACATACATATATTATACAATTATAAATATTTCTCACACTCACACCAATTAGCCTAGCCCAAACTAAGCTCTGTAAGGCTTGTGTTATGGGATCTAGGGCAACGGATAGACATACATATATATACATATATAAAATTTTATCACACTCACACCAATTAGCCTAGCCCAAAGTAAGCTCTGTAAGGCTTGTGTTATGGGATCTAGGGCAACGGATAGACATACATATATTATACATCTATAAATATTCCTTACACTCACACAAATTAGCTTAGCCCAAGCTAAGCTCTGTAAGGCTTGTGTTATGGGATCTAGGGCAACGGATAGACATACATATATTATACATATATAATATTCCTTACACTCCACACCAATTAGCTTAGCCCAAGCTAAGCTCTGTAAGGCTTGTGTTATGGGATCTAGGGCAACGGATAGACAGACATATATTATATACATATATAAAAATATTTCTCACACTCGCACCAATTAGCCTAGCGCCAAAGGAAGCTCTGTAAGGCTTGTGTTATGGGATCTAGGGCAACGGATAGACATACATATATTATACAAATATAAATATTTCTCACACTCACACCAATTAACCTAGCCCAAACTAAGCTCTGTAAGGCTTGTGTTATGGGATCTAGGGCAACGGATAGACATACATATATTATACATATATAAATATTTATCACACTCACACAATTAGCCTAGCCAAAGTAAGCTCTGTAAGGCTTGTGTTATGGGATCTAGGGCAACGGATAGACATACATATATTATACATCTATAAATATTCCTTACACTCACACAAATTAGCTTAGCCCAAGCTAAGCTCTGTAAGGCTTGTGTTATGGGATCTAGGGCAACGGATAGACATACATATATTATACATATATAAATATTCCTTACACTCACACCAATTAGCTTAGCCCAAGCTAAGCTCTGTAAGGCTTGTGTTATGGGATCTAGGGCAACGGAAGACATACATATATTATACATATATAAATATTTATCACACTCACACCAATTAGCCTAGCCCAAAGTAAGCTATGTAAGGCTTGTGTTATGGGATCTAGGGCAACGGATAGACATACGTATATTATACATATATAAATAAAAATTTGGTAAGAAATATATAATAACAACCATGACTAAAGTACAAACATCTGCCCCCACCGGATTCGAACCCGGGACCTCTGAGATGGCAGAATTAAGCACATCTGAGCAACATTCGAATGTGAAATAAATCGTAAAATACACAAATAAATCTCAACTTAATTAAAATGATACATTTTAATTTGGTTTCTGAACTTGATCATACTTAAATTGAAATTGAAATTAAGAATATCCACATCGTGAAAATTCTTATTTTACGATTGGCATGCATGATACAAAATCATATTTTTTCCATATTTGGCGTTAGTCCGGCATAGTATACTTCCGGCTCGAAGGACCACAAAATGTACGGTGTACACTTGAGTATGTAATGTGATGGGGTTGAGTTTGGTCGGTGTGCAGAGAAAGATCACCATAAGTTAAACTGACGTATATTGTCGAATAATAATAATAATAAAAGTTATAAAAGTAAAGAGTAAGTTAATTGGCTAATACTTCCTCTGTGGCTGTTAATCGCACTCTAAACTTACTTATTACACAAAAGAATATTAATAAAATTTAATCATTACAGCTCAAGGTTGCAAACGCAGCTAAAATTATATGACATAGTAAATATTGCTCAGTACTTAAAAGGTAACATTGCACAGTAAAATATTGCTCAGCATGTAAGCAAAAGATGATATGTACAGTATGAGACTGTACAGATAGGTACAGAAATCACCCCTACAAGCGCTAAGTCGAGGTCATCTTAAATTGATGTTATTTAATAAAATGGTCAAATCTACAAACTAAATAGTCTTCTATGAACTGAATAACAGTATATTGTAACTGTGTGTCCTCTCAAATCTGCACTAATATTATAAAGAGGAAAGATTTGTATGTTTGTATGTAACGAATAAACTCGAAAAGTAGAGTATAATACTAAAGGCACAATTTATCCGTACCATATTGAGATAGCCAACCTTAACTTCAAGATTAAACTCAATGAAAATTGCGGCTGAAAGGGAAAGAAATTTCTCCTTATCGCTGAGAGAGATAAAATATTAAATAATTTTACTAATGATCATTTCGTAGAATATCAGCAAAACCACAGTGTACATTGTGAAGATGTGACATAAGATCACAAAAACGTCCAGTATCTAGTAATTTCACATTCTTATTTTATCTTACGTCGGAACACAACAATGCAAACACAGCTATTTTGCGGAAAATTAGGTGATAAGGCATATTCCTCCTCATCCTTTTATCTTTAAAAACTATGAAGTAAAAAAAAATAATGAATACTCCAGAGAGTACTGTATACATCATGTAATGACTGACAAATAATACGAAGAAGAAAAAATATATAAAATTGTCAAAACGGCCTTATTGCGGGTGAATTAAGAGTTGTATTAAAATCTACAGATAACCTAACGTGTTGCTGTGTGTACAAGAAACTATTTTTATTTCAAAAACATTATTACACAGGAAAATCGTAAAACTTTATTTGTTTGTCTACGAGAGTACGAGTGTCTACGAGTCTAAATTACTACTATTTTATCAGAAATCTAACATGCTCCAACAGACTTATTTTTATATTATATAAGTAATATTTTTAAGTTACCAAATTGAACAATATTAGAGGTTTTTCTACAGTTTACATATTCTTTGTTTAATTTTAATATATTTTTTAACTTAATAACAATTTTCGACTTTAAACTTACGTTGCAATAGCGAGTTTTTCTGTTATTACTATAGAAATCTTTTAGAAACTCTTATTAAAACCAACCGAAGGTGTAAAAGAATTAGCCATAAAATGTCTTTTATCGCATACGCTGTGAAGAGTATTAATGATAGGACAAAAACAAGTTCGACAAAATTATAGAATACTAGCTTTCTGCCCGCGGCTTCGCCCGCGTGATTTCGGGATTGGGTGTATAGAGGGTTAAGGGTCATAGCTTTTGCCCACGGCTACATATACGCGGAAGTCGGTTTATGGTGCGAAGATTTTATCGCGCTTCCCGTGGGACTATCCGTTTTTCCGAGATAAAAAATGCCGCAAAACTCCTCAAGAATCACTCTATCTATTGATGAAAACCGCATAAAAATCTGTGCAGTAGTTTTTGAGCGAAGCCTTTATTGCGCATCCCGTGGGATCTGTCGATTTTTCCGGGATAAAAAGTAGCCTATGTTACTCGGGGAGAATGTAGCTTTCCAAAGGTGAAAGAATTTTTGAAATCGGTCCAGTAGTTTAAGCGTGAAGAGGTAACAAACAAACAAACAAACAAACAATAAACAACAAACAAACACACACTTTCGCATTTATAATATTAGTTGGGATATCAATATCTACAAATAACTTCGCGAGACCATATGTCTAACTATTGTTTAATTTTGTTTTATGTTATAACATAAATTGTGAATTTATTATATAGTTTATGTACTGAGCAATGCAAACATTATATTATTTTGTCATAAAAACGTAAGAATAATGTTATATTTCTAATTTTAAATCGAAGTTTTATTTCTAAAAATATCACGTGACCGAAAACAGCGACCGCCATGATTTTCTCGGTACGATGTCATTAGTGCTAAAACTAAGTGTATGTTTGTAAACAAATGAGCCCCATAACATAGCAACCAATGTAGACAATAACCTCATTTCTCGCTTATGTACATGTTTGTATTAAAAGTGTATTTTAAGAGAGGACTCATCAAAAAAACTTATGTACTTACATTAAAATGATCCTCACAAAGATATAAATGAGATTTTAGAGACTATTTTGTTGGATTTTGTCCTGCGAGTTCTAACTAAACCTTGGATTAATAAGTACTACGTACAACGTTGTACGTAGTAGGTACTTATTACATACATGTCACGTCTTGTTCCCAATGAGATAGGTAGAGAGCACTTCTCTCCACTTGCTACGATTCTAGCACACTTCTCTTGCTTCCTCCACTTTCATGAGCGTCTTCATGCATGCTCGTCGGTTGTTGGATGGAAAATAATTTCATAGTTTTTTTCTTCTATACATCAAATATTAGGATGCATGTTTATGTACCTTTGCCTTAATATCTATACTAATATTATAAAGAGGAAAGATTTGTTTGTTTGTTTGTTTGTAATGAATAGGCTCCGAAACTATTGGACCGATTTCAAAAATTCTTTCACCTTTGGAAAGCTACATTATCCCTGAGTAACATAGGCTACTTTTTATCCCGGAAAAATCGACAGATCCCACGGGATGCGCAATAAAGGCTTCGCTCAAAAACTACTGCACAGATCTTTATGCGGTTTTCATCAATAGATAGAGTGATTCTTGAACAAGGTTTTGCGGTATTTTTTATCTCGAAAAACGGATCGGATCCACGGAACGGATCCACGGGAAGCGCAATAAAACCTTCGCGCTATAAACCGACTTCCGCGGATATGTAGCCGTGGGCAAAGCTATGACCCTTAATCCTCTATAGACCCAATCCCGAAATCCACGCAGGCGAAACCGCGGGCAGAAAGCTAGTAATTTATAAAGCGGTCTCTCTCTGCCCTTGGCTTGCTCTCTGCCCTGCTGTATCGCTGTACACTTAAATAATTTATAAAGCTGTATATAATTAAATAAAAACCAATAAGTCCATCAAGAATAGTTTCTTTTTGTGCCTCGCTCGACAAAATCTCACAGTAATCATCGGTTGCGAGTACTCTTGACCCGGCCTTTCTTTAGGACATCTTCGATATGATCGAGATATGTCCGCCTAGGTCGACCTGTACCGATTCGTCCTAATCATTCTTACCTTGTGTATCTCTTTCGTTAATCTTCCTTCATTCATTCTTTCAACATGGCCGAACCATCTAAGCATTCCTTTCTCTATCTTTGTCACTACATCTTCAACTACGCCGCATCGCTCCCTTATCACACTGTTCCTGACTTGTCCTTCAGATTCACTCCATTATACTTCTCAAGCTTCTCATGTCCACAGCATTAATCCTACTTCCATGTTTCTTCTGCCACAGCCAACATTCACTACCATACATCAATGTGGGGATCAACACGCCTCCATGCACAGCCAGTCGTGCTCTTTGTGATACGTTCTGGCTATTCATGAAGTTAATGAAGTGCCCCATTTACTTGATTCCCTTTCAAAACTCTTCTTTCAATATCACCAATCACACTTGCCAATCTCTCGTAAACGGTGAACCCAATATACAAATTCTTTCACTTGTTCTACTTTTAGTCCCTCAATCATAAATATCACAAGTTTGTCAACATTCTTCTCTTTCAAAAAACATTACTTTCGTCTTGCTTACATTCACTTTCATTCCTTTGCTTGTTAAAGCACCATGCATTATGTCTACCATCGTTTGCACTCCTTCTCCGACGATGATAATAAACTTGATTGAACTGAGGCATTTGATGAATCAACTCATTCATTCTTAGTCCTACTCACTAAGATCTTCATTTCAAGCTTTAGCACTTATGTAACAGAGGGCTTATATAAATAAACCCAACGTCCGAATAGGACCGCACTCACACGCACTTCACGTCGCTTCTACAAATAAACCATAACGTCCGAATAGGACCGCACTCACACGCGCACTTCACGTCGCTTCTGGAAATTCTAATACAAAAAACGATGAACGTTAGCGTGCGAGTCAGTGAGCCGCGAGCGATGAGCAGTGCATGTGTGTCGCTATCGTGCCCCGTCTGTCCGCGGCTCTCGCATTTTCGTATGTGTCGGGAATGTAATAAAGACAAATTCTTCTTTTATGTAAAGTTTAGTTTTATTTGTGACATACCAGTGTTACAGTGGCGCTCCAACTCGTGGCCTGATCTCATATAACGAATCGGGTAACAATTTACGACAACAGTGAATTTTTTTTGATACTCGAGGTCCTGAACTTTATAAACGATGCCGAGAACGAAGAGAACCATTCGACGACGAAATAGCAGTGGAGAAAATGCGAGCGACGGTAGCGATTCAGAAGGGCATGAACCGGCAGCAGCAACGTACGCTGCAGCCGAAGATCCCTGCCGCAACACCGCCCACGTCAGCCCACCCACAGCTCAGTCAACGGCAGTGAACGGGAACCCCGAGTCCAATCCTAGTCCCCAAGACTTCGATACTTTTAAATTAATGTCAGCAATGATGGAATCATTCGCGAGAGTACAAGCGGAATCGAATAAAAACCTCATAGAGTCACTACGAATGCTCCAGAATGGCAGCACTGGCATACCACCCTCAACACCCTTGACACCTATGCATGCATCCACGTCGAACGCCAGCATGTCAACGAGTGGTAATTTCGCAAAATGCACTGCCAGGTTCGACGGAAAAGCACGAGATACCGAAGTTGTCGAAGCTTTTATTGACGCAGTCGAAGTGTACAAGGAATGTACCGACGTGTCCGACGAGCACGCTCTGCGAGGCCTCGCCATGCTGCTCGAGGGCGACGCCGCAGTGTGGTGGCGCGGCGCACGACCCAGTATCAACGCGTGGAGTGAAGCACTCGCGCGTATGCGCGCCATGTACGGCGCCCGGCAGCCGGCATACAAGGTTTGGAGAAACATTTTTGTGAGTGAACAATCCGAAGGTGAGCGTGCCGATGTATTTATTGCTAGATTAAGATCTTTATTTGTTAAATTACCATATAAATTAAGTGATGTAATGCAAATTGATATTATATACGGGTTATTACATAAGAGAGTTCGTGAACGATTGTCCCGGGATTCTATTATTAATAGTATAGACTCATTGATAGAAAAAGCGAGAGATACGGAAGACGCGATCTCAGATATAAACGGTAGCGAAATTAAACTTAAGTCGAAATCGCATAATAATAAGTTCGAACGATACGACCGCGGTACCGCTACCAACGGTACAAAACTCACTCCGAACTCGATCGACAACTCGAAATGTTCTCGTGTTCGTTGTTCATATTGTAAATACTACGGTCATCAATCAAGTGATTGTCGTAGTTTAAGTAAAAATAACGCCAATAAACTTGATTCAAAATTTAATGATAATATAAATAATTCTGATGTTAATGCGACGCCGTCGTCGACCCCAGTTCGCTGCTACGGTTGCGGGCAACTGGGAGTAGTTAGATCTAAATGCGAAAAATGTCGTAGTAATACTGCGTCCCATAGCGCCAATTTTAATGTCATTACGACAGAAATAGAAACATCTACGCCACATCCTACAATAGGCATAAAAATTCTAAATTACCCAGGTGTAGCAATTATAGACACCGGCGCTACGAGCAGTGTCGCAAGTCCAACGCTACATGCGATTCTAGTAAAGCATGGTATACAATTTAATGAGATCGAACGTACTATTGGTCTTGCTGATGGCTCACGTCAGACTAAGAAGATTTTAAAAACTCAAGTGCCTGTAAGTTTAGGCGACAGAGAGATTATTACGGATTTCATGGTGTTTCCTGGAGACAAAACAAAAACTCTATTGGCCAAGATTTTATCGTTAAGGCGGGTTTAATACTAAATGTACCTCAAGGAGTATGGTTCTTTACAGATAAACCAAAAAAAATTCGACTTCGTTAATTCATATATACTGAACGAGATTCCTGATGAGGAGTTTATGCAAACCGATGCCGCCCACCATATATTACGCAGAGACGAAGGATCGAAGCTGTCACCAGATGAAAGGCAATTGCTCAATAACTTTATTCAGTCAAAAACCTCGCAGTTCGCATCACATGGGCCGGCGACAGACTTCGCAGTTCATAGAATCAAAGTGAGTGAGTCCCAGGAACCATTAGCGTCCCCGCCATACAGGTTATCGCCAAAAAGAAAGGAGGCATTGGAAAAAGAACTCATCAAGCTAATTGAAAATGACGTCATAGAAGAGTGCGAATCGCCATGGGCT
This sequence comes from Scirpophaga incertulas, assembly GCA_036419045.1. Taxonomy (NCBI): domain Eukaryota; kingdom Metazoa; phylum Arthropoda; class Insecta; order Lepidoptera; family Crambidae; genus Scirpophaga; species Scirpophaga incertulas. Next base: position 38,149 of record JAYEAL010000838.1, read on the forward strand.
TCTAACGTTGTTCTGGTCCCCAAGAAAGACAATAGTTTTAGGCTATGTATCGACTACAGGAAACTGAACGCAGTAACGGAACCTGACCGTTACCCACTCCCGAGGGTAGAAGATATCTTGCATGCGGCGAAATCAAGTGAGTATATGACGACTCTGGACCTCCGATCAGGGTACCATCAAGTTAGCGTACACCCAGAAGACAGAGACAAGACAGCGTTCACAACACCGCTAGGAACCTTTAGATTTAAACGCATGCCAATGGGATTACGTAACTCAGGAGCTACATTCCAGCGTCTTATTGATCGTTTTCGTTCTAACTTAAAGGATATAGAGATCCTAGCATACCTCGACGACCTGATAATTTTATCACCAGGCCCTTTCCAGAAACATCTAAACGACCTTGAAGCAGTCTTCGCGAGACTTGCCATGTTTGGCTTGCGAGTGAACAGGGAGAAAAGCTACTTTGCTCGCGAGTCTGTAAAATTTTTGGGCCATGTCATAGTGCCTGGGGGAATACACGTCGATCCTGAGAAAACTTCAGCAATCGCAAGTATTTCTAACCCCCAAAACATAAAACAGTTAAAAAGCTTTCTCCAAACATCCAGCTGGTTCCGCAGGTTTATACCGAGCTATGCTGATGTGGCAAGACCACTTACTAATTTGCTAAAAAAAAATAGCTCATGGCAATGGGAAATTGGGGAGCAAGAAGCTTTTGACAAACTAAAAACCCTTTTGACAACAGCACCAATATTACGACAGGCTGACGAATCACAACCGTTCATACTCCGAACAGATAGCAGTGGTTACTGTCTTGGAGCCGTTTTAATGCAGGGGGAGAGTCACAACGAGAGACCTATCGAGTACGCCAGCCGGCTCCTCACTGATGCCGAACGTAATTACTCAACGACAGAGAGAGAAGCCTTGGCCGTAGTATGGGCTGTCGGAAAGTTTCGTGGATATATCGAGGGAAATAAGGTATTCATCAAAACCGACCATCAACCTTTGCGCTGGTTGATGAGCCTTAGATCACCTAGTGGTCGGCTTGCCAGATGGGCACTGACATTACAAGAATACAACTTGCAAATCGACTATACACCAGGGCGGGCAAACGTTATAGCTGACGCCCTCTCGAGACCAACAAATATTGAAAGTAACGATAACACTCTATGTTTAGCAGTTGTAGATCTACCTCACAGGGGCCGCGAAGACGTCCGAGAAAACCAATTGAAGGACCTGGAAGTAAGCAAAATTATACAAGATATCGAATCAGATGACCCTCGAAAAGGAAAACCATGGGCAGATAAAGGGTATATTATGAATGACGGTATTCTTTACAGATATAGTTTGGAGGCAGAAGATGAAGAAGGAGCAAGCTTAGTAGTACCTGAACACGAACGAAACAAAGTGCTAGCTGAGTTCCATGACGCACCAACAGCTGGTCATTTTGGAGCCGAGCGCACATTAAGCAGAATCAAAAACAGATTTTACTGGCCTGGAATGCGCACATACATTGCAAATTACATAAAAGCATGTGTACAGTGCCAAAAGTATAAAGCCAGCCTGAAAAAACCCTCCGGCTTACTCCAAACTCCAGCCGTAACACGAAGATTCGAAGTTTTATCTATTGATTTATTTGGCCCCTTAATAGAGACAGAGAAACAAAACAGATGGATACTGATTGTAGAAGACGTGTGCAGTAGATGGGTCGAAATTTTCCCTCTTAAAAAGGCCACAAGTGCAGAATGTGCACAAACCTTAGTCAACGAAGTTTTTTTAAGATATGGAATCCCACGGAGATTAATTAGTGACAACGGCGTACAATTTGTCAGCGACATAATGCAACAAGTTTGCTATACTCTGCAAATAGAGCAGACCCTGACTCCGTTGTATCACCCACAGGCAAACCCAATCGAGAGAAAAAACAGAGACCTTAAACCTCAACTTGCTATTCTCGTCGGTAGCAATCATGCTTCCTGGGACGAACACATTGCTGCCATAAGATTTGCCATGAACTCCGCCGTGACAGCAAGCACGAAGTGTTCGCCAGCCTACCTCACCTTTGGTAGGGAATTACGAGGTCCAGCCGACACAGCAACTGACTTCAGAGCTATAATTGAGCAAGACAACGTCGTACCATGCATAACACCATTCTTAAAAAAACTCGCGATTACTCTAGACGAAGCCAGAGACGTACATGAAAGAGCACAAGAGAACAGTAAAAAACATGCGGACTCTAGGCGTAAAGAAGTAGCGGAGCTCAACGTCGGTGACTATGTGTTACTTAAAACCCAAGGTGTTAATGACACTAGCTACGGGCAGATCGCAAAATTTATACCACGCCGCGACGGGCCATATAAAATCAGCAAAGTAATCAGTAATACTACATACGAATTAGAAAACATCGGTAAATATCATATTTCACAGCTAACACCTTTTGTCGGCAATGCAGCAGAGACACAACCAGTAAGACCTAAGCGCAAACGGGGTCGGCCACGGCGTTTCATGGAATAAGTGTAATTAATTTTAAGTACCTAATTTTAAGTTTTTTTTGTAAGACAGAAATGAGTATATTAACTTAGTACGTAACATCTAGACCTACAATCAGGCAAATTTATATAATTTTCTTTTGTATTGTATGTACATTTGGGTTTGTAATTCTTAAGACTTTATATGTATATGATTGTAAGCTGCTAATACAAATGCGAGGGCGCTTCTTGTATTAGAGGGGGAGGTTGTAACAGAGGGCTTATGTAATAAACCCCAACGTCCGAATAGGACCGCACTCACACGCACTTCACGTCGCTTCTACAAATAAACATAACGTCCGAATAGGACCGCACTCACACGCACTTCACGTCGCTTCTGGAAAATTCTAATACAAAAAACGATGAACGTTAGCGTGCGAGTCAGTGAGCCGCGAGCGATGAGCAGTGCATGTGTGTCGCTATCGTGCCCCGTCTGTCCGCGGCTCTCGCATTTTCGTATGTGTCGGGAATGTAATAAAGACAAATTCTTCTTTTATGTAAAGTTTAGTTTTATTTGTGACATACCAGTGTTACACTTATTAATTCCATGAACCAACATATCTCATAGAATCGCTATTCGGAAACCTTAATAACAGCTTGTCTGGTGTTTTCAAAGTAGAATTCTTGCAAATTCAACGCTATACACCAACGATACGGATTATGGAAACTCATTTTTATTTCATAAGTAATCTTTCAACACGAACTTTTTACTAACCTAAAATAAGCGGCTCTTCTTTATCTTCTAATGATGGTCGTCTCCAGTAACTAACTCGAGTTGGGCTTAACTCGAACCAACTTGAGTTGAAACTTGAGTTTGAAACCGACATGGAGCGAAATACGCCGATCATTTGAGACTATACTCATTTATAACTGTTATGATTTTATTATATAAAAAAAGGTATTCAATTGTATAATAAGTCAAGCACTTGTAATGTTAAAATGGTATTTGATTTGACTAAAAGGAAACTGTGGTTTTTGGCGCCACTGATGCGGACTGAAATGAAATGGCGGCAAAATGAAGGTATATAATGTGACCCTAGTCTCTAAGCACAGTTTAGTTCTTAAGCAAGAGTCGACGAGTTAGTTTTAAAGTGAACAGTCAGGTGTACAAGTTTGTAGTATTACATATATTTGTAACCGCAATCGTCGAGCATGTATGAGGAATGTTATGAAAGTAGATGAAGCGAAAGAGATATGTAAGGACCGTAGCAAGTGGAAGGACGTAATCTCTGCCTACCCCCGTGGGAAAAAGGCGTGAGTGTATGTATGTATGTAAAGAACGGTGGTTTTCATTACATAACAAACAAGCGTCACATTTATGTAGATTTGAGGTTAACTTGCTGTACCAGTTATTGTTATAGTTATTCGTGTTTTAAATTCTGTTTAAGAAAAATGCCGGGTCCTAAAAGAAAATCTTATAGTAGAATATTGTTTTTGAGATAAGAATATTATTTTTGTTAAAACGTTTGAAAAGAAGTTTGTTTTAGTTACTTACATAAGATTTTTATATATTTTTGTTAATCACTATAATTGGTAGTTAATTGACAGGAAAAATATTATTCGTTTTGTTTTCCTTTATATAAATAGTTAAATACAATACAATTAAAATTAAAATTAAAATATCAGCATATAATTTAACTAATGCAAGAATATTCTTTTATGATAGTAATTAGTTAATTTTCTTCTTCTTGAAAATATTGTGATTATAAATTAATTTATAATCAAAATAAATTACATAAATTTACATAATGCACATAATACACCATAATGTTAATTTGATTTTATTTTGAAAAGATTGCTGTAAAATTACATAGTTTTATTAATAATAAATATAAATAATTCTAAAATTTTAATTCAGACCAAACATTATTAGAGTATAAATACTGTATTGTATTATCTATGGTAGAATTTTTGTTTGTCTACGAAACGCTGCCTCATCTCTCTCTCTGGTCTACGCTGCGTAACAGGAAATGTGTGTTAACAGGAATAAAATAAAGCAATTAATAAAATCAAGGCATTTTAATGAACATCCACCGTATCTTAATAGGTTATGGGCCCAGTAGGACGGGAAAGTAATTGGATGTTCAGAATTAAGCCAGATGGCACAGATTGATAGAAAGTTAAAAAGTGCGTTTACGGTCACATGGTAAGACTATGGCTTCTTCGATTTGCAGTTGCCGCAATTCACAGGCGATAACTATAGCTCGTGGCTATTTAGGATTGGTATAATCCTAGAGGAAAAACAATGTAAAGAAGTAAGCGAAAATGTAGACATTGAAAAAGCCAGTGACGCCGATAAAAGAGATCTCAGAAATAGGGACGCGAGAGCCCGCAGCATTATAGTACAGAGTTTATCAGACAAGTATCTAGAATACGTAAGAGACTGTAAAACGTCATATCAAATGTTAAATAATCTCAAAAATGTATTTGAGCGTAAAAGTGCTATAAGTTTATTATATCTAAAAAAGAAACTTCTAAGTTTAAAATGTTCAGAAACAGATGAGCTAAGTGAACACTTTCGCCAATTCGATAAAATATTAAGGGAAATAGAAGAGACTGGAAGCAAAGTAACGGATCAAGATAAAGTCTGTCACCTATTATTAACGTTACCAAGCTCATACGACCCGATCATAACAGCTCTAGAGTCCACTAACATGGAATTGACACTGGACTTCACGAAAAATAAATTGTTAGATGCTGAACTTAAACTAAAGAATACACAACAGACAAGCACTAAAAATAGAGAAGAATACAGTTTCAATTTTGATATGACAACTATAAAATGTTATAAATGTTCAAAGAAAGGTCATTTCGCAAAAGATTGCTACAGTAAAGTACAAAGAGGCAGAGGAAATTAATTGAGAGGAAACAGAAGTAGAGGTGCAAGACCAAGAGCAAATCTGATGCAAGAAGAAAAGTCTGAAGAAAAGAAGAAAGTTTCATTTATTGCAGATGAGGCATATTCATCACATGAGTCATGCAGTACTGAAAAAGAAAATGATATCACTTTTGTTATAGATTCAGGTGCTACACATAATATGATAAATAGTAAATATGAAAAATACATGATAGATATAATAGAAATACCAGAATTAAAAGTGATAGTAGCGAACAAACAAGTAATAAACATAAAAAAGAAAGGAACATTAGAAGTAAAAACGCAAAATGGCATAATACTAAGTATAGAAGCACTTATAGTTAAAGAATTGTCTCATAATTTATTGTCTGTAAAAAGAATAAATAAACAAGGATATAAAGTAATATTTCAAAATAACAGAGCAATAATAAGTAATAATTCTACAACACTATTCGGAAATTCATATAACACAGGATTATTTGTCATAAAGTTTTATATAAATGAACATGAAAAAGCAATGATATTGAAGAAATTAGACAAAGGTATTTTGTGGCATAAAAGATTAAATCATCTGAATCATCAAGGGTTAAAACTACTTGGATTACCAACCTCACCAAAAATATGCAATGCATGTATGGAAGGTAAATCAACCAGAGTGCCATTCAAACCAGTTATGCATTCTAAGAGTAAGAGAATAGGAGAACAGATATATGTTGATATAGGAGGCCCAATAAGTCCCAGTACTAAATTAGAAGAAAGATATTATTTACTAATTATTGATGATTACTCACATTTTACAGAAACATATTTATTAAAGAATAGCTTTCTGCCCGCGGCTTCGCCCGCGTGGATTTCGGGATTGGGTGTATAGAGGGTTAAGGGTCATAGCTTTTGCCCACGGCTACATATACGCGGAAGTCGGTTTATGGTGCGAAGATTTTATCGCGCTTCCCGTGGGACTATCCGTTTTTCCGAGATAAAAAATGCCGCAAAACTCCTCAAGAATCACTCTATCTATTGATGAAAACCGCATAAAAATCTGTGCAGTAGTTTTTGAGCGAAGCCTTTATTGCGCATCCCGTGGGATCTGTCGATTTTTCCGGGATAAAAAGTAGCCTATGTTACTCGGGGAGAATGTAGCTTTCCAAAGGTGAAAGAATTTTTGAAATCGGTCCAGTAGTTTAAGCGTGAAGAGGTAACAAACAAACAAACAAACAAACAAATAAACAAACAAACAAACAAACACACTTTCGCATTTATAATATTAGTTGGGATTAGTTGGGATATATCAACAGAATGTGATAATAATGGAAACCGAGTATCAAGGATAAGATCAGACCAAGGGACAGAATTTCTAAATGAAAAATTAAAACAGTTTTATCATCAACATGGTATCAAACAGGAAACAACTTGTACATATACTCCTCAACAAAATTCAGTCTGTGAGAGAATGAATAGAACATTAATGGATAAAGTGAGAACAATGTTAACAGAAACAAACATACCAAAATATATGTGGGGTGAAGCTTTAAGATGTGCAACATACACAGTAAACAGATCTCCTACAAAAGCATTGAATTATGATGTACCAGCACATATTTTTTATGGAAGAGTTTCCTATGATAATCTTCGTGTATTTGGCTGTAAAGCATGGACTACTATATTACCAAGAGTAAATAAACTTGATAAAAGAGGGAAAACTGTAAGATTTGTGGGATATTCAGGAAATGGATACCGCTTATGGGATCCCATAACAGGTGAAATAATCATATCTCGTGATGTTCGTTTTAATAAAGAAGACTTTGTGTATGATGTTCAGGAAAATATGAGTAATAGAGAATACAATATTCTACAAGAAAATATAGAACAGAAAGAGATAGAAGATAATCAAGAAGATATAGAAACAGAGCAAATGTGTAATAAAAATGAAGATATACATCAAAGTGTGCGTACTAAAATCTTACCAAAGAAGTTCACTGATTATGAAATGTTCATGGCATATGCATTAATAGGAAGTGATGATCCAAAACTTATAGTGAAGCAATAAAAAGTGAATCTTGGAGAGAAGCCATAAGTAAAGAAATAAATTCATTACAAGAATTAGAAGTTTGGGAAGAGAGTGACTTAGCAAAAGGACACAAAGCAATTGACACTAAGTGGATCTTTAGAACTAAACAGGATGGAAGCAATAAAGCGAGACTTGTAGCTCGAGGTTTTCAGCAAGATATAGATCCAAT
>JAYEAL010000078.1:0-44923 GCA_036419045.1 Scirpophaga incertulas
AGAATAGTATAATTATTATCTTTAATATTAAATTTCAGTCCTGTGTCTGTCAGTGACATTCATGAAATTAGTTTGGTTAATTAATCAACTATTCGCTATAACAACTTTTTCGCGGAAACTCTAGTTGAAACTCAATGAAATTATTAAAGTGCAACAAAAGATCGACTATGAAACTGATATATTGAAAGTGCGATAACAATATTAACCACTAGAAGATAAAAAAAAAATATTGTTAAAACCAAAAAATAGTATATATATATATTTTTTTTATTTCATTTCATTTATATATATCTACACTAATATTATAAAGAGGAAAGATTTGTATTTTTGTATGTAACGAATAAACTCAAAAAGTACTGGACCGATTTTAATAATTCTTTTTTCATTAGGAAGCTACATTATCACTGAGTAACATAGGCTATATTTAGTACTAGATTACTATAGAAATCTTTAGAAATTCTTATTAAAACCAACCGAAGGTGTAAAATTTGCCAAAAAACATAAAATTTCAGCATAAAATAGGGGTATGCATATTTACATTTATTCGTTTTAGAATCCCGCTGATAAAGTCATAAGTATGTTTACGTAAATTTTAAAAGAATATTTACAAGAAAATCTATTACGCAAATATACATAATTACTTGTTCCTGTATTTCACAATCTAGGACTATTGTGTAATTCTAATTATTATGTACAAAAAGGGATTTTCCGAAAGATAAAAAATTTGCGTATGCGTGAAAGACATTTTATGACAAATTTTACACCTTCGGTGGTATTAATAAGAATTTCTAAAGATTTCTATAGTAATCTAGTACTAAATATAGCCTATGTCACTCAGTGATAATGTAGCTTTCTAATGAAAAAAGAATTATTAAAATCAGTCCAGTAATTTTTGAGTTTATTCGTTACATACAAAAATACAAATCTTTCCTCTATTTGATATTAGTTTAGATAGTCCTTAAATATAACCTTTTTTGATTAGAGTATTTCTGACAACTAACGTGTAACATAACATCAATAAAGATTAATTAATTTATGCAACTAATAGAAATATACATCGGCTCCAACATTCCGAGCACGTGACCTTAGCTGAAGCCCAGTGGAGCTATGTAATTAGAGGCAATGAAGATCGCCTGATGTCAGCCATATTGGCTTTCAGACGGAGCGTGTGCGAACGCTACGGGAGCCCTGAATGACTTTGACCATGAACAGCGAACACGAGTTACGTTGTTCTGTTTAATTAGTTTGTATCCTTAGTACGTTATATATATTCTATAATAACTAGATATTATGAAATGTTCTTTGCTTTTTGTTATATATACCCTTTTTTGTCCACAATTAAACAATAAAAATAATATATATGTAAAGAAAAATATTATATCACTAGCTGACCCGGTGAACTTCGTACCGCCTAATTATAATTATGTTCTGGTCGAATCAGATTTGTCCGAGTCGCCTAGTACTTCCACCATATCATCATGTCCTGGCGAGCCAAGTGGTTCCCAAGTAGATGGAGCCAAGTTGATGGAAATAAAGAGTTACTAATACATTTCGCTTTTTATTATTTTTAAAGGCTTATAACCTGGTCTATATGGACAAAACAATGGAATGTTCTCGGATACACGGGTTCTTTTTACATGAGATGACAAAACAATATAATAAAAATATTTTGAGAGTTAGTAACACTGTAAGGTTGGCACCCATCAAATATGTCAACACATTAATTATTTTTATATTTTGAAATTTAAATACACGATGTTATAAGCAAAGTTGATATTATGTTGTCGATTCAAAAGTCTTGTTTTAATGCGTTCTTCAATTCGAGTGGAACTGAGAGTACAAATACCGTCAAATGTTTGACAGAAAGTAAGTGATCAACTTTTATATGGGAAAATGAAATTGTCGTCTTACTCTATCTTACTCGCAATTTTTCCTTATTTGCTCACCGTTTAGACCTACCCTGGACTACGACAAACATTTTAAAACCAAAATCAGCTCAATCGGCCCAGCCGTTCTCGAGTTTTAAGCAGACTAACGAACAACAATTCATTTTTATTTATATAGATAACTAGATATTATGAAATGTTCTTTGCTTTTTGTTATATATACCCTTTTTTGTCCACAATTAAACAATAAAAATAATATATATGTAAAGAAAAATATTATATCATTTTGTTTAATTTGAATTTTCTTGCGCATCAAACGTCATCGAACGTGACATGACAGATAGATGAAGTTTGAGCTATGAAAATGGATAACCTATAAGCTTATGCATCTCATAATTGTTATTGAGAGAATAATGTATTAATTCTAATGTTAGTGTTTTAGTTTGGTTTTGGAACAGACATTGTTGGTTATTACCAATTAAATTAAATGTTGTTTCTTTGTCTTACAGGTATGTAAGTTTATTAGTAAAAAGTAAATTGTAAACTTTCATTTCATGTAACAAAATAATCATTAAAATCTTTGTCTTACAGAGAAATTCAATTGTGTTTCACTAATTTTGTCGTCCTAATCACAAAAATAACTTATAAAACGACATTTATTGTCAAAAAATATCAATGGAGAAGTTAAAATTTACGTTTGAAATCAAACCATCAATAGACGGAAAGTCGAACTATCTCGCCATAACCGCAATTGCTACAAAGGATGAAAAGGTTTTTCTTATGCCTGAAGAATATCAAGCAGTATCACTTCACAAACATATCCAAACCTCGAAAACTTTCCTTACCGTGAGAAATACACTGAAAAATATATATTAGAAGGTAATAAGTTAATTGGTCCAAAGGCGGACTTATCTCTCAGAGAGATTTCTTCCAGCCAACCCTAAATAGTTTTGTAAAATGTTAAAGAAAAATTTGCGGGGCTGCAATGTTTATATATTGTACCTACTTGTTTTTAAAATATAAATAATAGAAGCGTCATATTCATACTGCATACAATACATACATTATTAAAATAGATATGATTAATTGATTTCATACATACATACACACATATATACTTACCCATAATACATATAGACACACATATATATATAATAACATTAAGTGCAGAAAGTAGTCTTAAGACAACCAACAAATACTAGCTGGATTGAGCTGGATAAGCTACTCAAAATAAGCTTATATTATCGTGGCGTTCATCTTTATAAAGTGTAGTAGTAATATCGCACTATTCCTGGAAGAAGCAAGTAAAAAGTGATTTTCACCTACTTTTCTGGAGCTTAAAAAAACTATCCTATATTTTTATTATGAGGTCTAGAAAAAGTTTCAAAGAGATAATCGCCAAGTCACAGTTGCCTTCAACTACACGTGTTATTTAATTTAAGAACAGATTGATGTACTTCGAGATAATCTAAAAAAACACGGTTACTTCTTTATTCCACGAAACACGTCGCATATTTGCAGGGGTAACTACAGTTATTGCTTTTTAGTTATGTATTTAGAAATATATGAACTAATTTAACTCTACTTACGGCTTTGTACTCTCTTATATTTCATTATAATCTAGAGTTGTAAGTATAATCACGTTGTTATTTAACGGAAAATCCTTTTTTGTAGATAGAGTAATTAGAATTACACAGTAGTCCTAGATTGTAAAATACAGGAACAAGTAATTATGTATATTTGCGTTATAGATTTTCTTGTAAATCTTCTTTTAAAATTTACGTAAACATACTTATGACTTTATCAGCGGGATAATTCTAAAACGAATAAATGTAAATATGCATACCCCCATTTTATGCTGGAATTTTATGTTTTTTAAAATCGCAATTTTTGTATTTTTGCATTTATTCCTTCATTTTTGTAAATAGCTTCACGAGGTTTTGACAGAAGGTGTAAACCATGATGCTCGCTTTATTTGCGTAATAAAACATTTTCGACGCAAGTTGAGTTACGACTTTTTTACATGGGTTATGTTACTCTGATGTATGTATATTATTATAAAGTTTCAATAAAATCCATTCAGTAGTTTTCAAAGAGTAATTTTAAAGAGTAATCGTTCATACAAATTTTCGCGTTTATAATATTAATATGGATTTAGTTGTGTGTTCGTAAAAAGTAAAGATTCTGTCGAAAAAAACATAAGCTAGCGCTATCAAAGTACTAATAAAAATATTTTTTTTTCTTGATATGTACCTATTTAAACAATTTATAATGTTTGTATTGCTAGCTGTCAAAATAACAAGGAAAATGTTATTAAACATAGTATAATAGAAATAAAAAATATGAAATGTCGTGGTCAATTGAAATGTAAAGTCGAGAACATATTTAATACTAAATACAATTCAAATGTAAAGTGGAGAACATATTTAATACTAAATACAATTCAAATGTGAAGTCGAGAACATATTTAATACTAAATACAATTCAAACAAGAAATCGAAAACATATTTAATACAAAATACAATTCAAATGTGAAGTCGAGAACATATTTAATTGTAAATACAATTCAAATAAGAAGTCAGGAACATATTTAATATAAAATACAATCAAATTAGAAGTCATCCCAACTTCTACTTTTGAATGCAACTAAAATTGGAAGTCGAGAACATATTTAATACTAAATACAATTCCAATGTGAAGTCGAGAACATATTTAATCTATACTAATATAATAAAGCTGAAGAGTTTGTTTGTTTGTTTGTTTGTGTTTGTTTGTTGTTTGTTTGAACGCGCTAATCTCCGAAAACTACTGGTGCGATTTGAATAATTCTTTTTTTTGTTGGATAGTCCATTTATCGAGGAAGGCTATAGGCTAAATAACATTACGCTTATGACCAAGTAGGAGCAAAGACAGAGCGGTAAATGGTGAAAAAACGGGGAAAAATTATTCATTTGAAGGCTTTCTTTGCGTGCGCTGCAAAACGGTTCAAGATACACAAAAAATATGTATTGAAAGAATTATTCCTCTTACATGATCTAAAAAAAAGTCCGCGACGGCATATGTCTATCTTTTAAGGTTAGTCACATGACCGTTTTTATGGTACCAAATTTGGATATGTCGCGTGTCAAGATCGGGTAACAGCTGAGGTGCGCAAAATAACTATTCCACGCGGACGAAGTCGCGGGCACAGCTAGTTGTAAATACAATTCAAATAAGAAGTCGAGAACATATTTAATACTAAATACAATTCAAATGTGAAGTCGAGAACATATTTAATAGTAAATACAATTCAAATAAGAAGTCGAGAACATATTTAATATTAAATATAATCAAAATTAGAAGTCGAGAGCATATTTAATACTAAATACAATTAAAATAGAAATGGAGAACATATTTAATACTAAATACAATTCAAATGAAAAAAACATGTTCAATGCGATTAAAACTGATTTCCGCAAAACTTCTCAAGCTGATTAAACTTCAAATATTTATGCAATAAAAAAAAACACGTTTTTGCTGCGCAATACAGTAATGTACACAGCTTATATTGCGGCAGTTATAGGAAAGATGGAAGTACTCAATCAGATGATCTTGGTGTACATAGACTGTCCAATAATATGGAAATGTTAGAAATACTCGCACTTAAGCTAAATAACGTTGAAGACGTAGCTAACGCTAAAGAATGACGTCAAAGAAGCAATCAACGAATTCCGTGCCACTAAAACCCCAGTTCAACCCTTTGTACTGCCACCTGTGTTAACAGCAAGCGATCGACAATAACAAAGCCTAACCCAGTTTGCAGAATATAAGGCCGGTGCTCGTCCTAGCAATGCCGTCGCTACATCTGTCCAAACAGTTCACTTCAGATCGAACGAATCAAATTTTGGCGGACTACTCCAATATTTATAGCTTATTGCCGTCAATAAATTATTTTAATGATAGATAGATAAGACGTTTATTATTTTCTTCAAAATACACATAGATATCGGGTAAAACAATAGTAATAATCGCCGGCCAACAATACTACAGATAATAATAAAAACCTCAGAGATAGATTAAACAAAGATAATTAACATACAATTTTCATTAGTTCACAATAATTCACAATACAAATTATTGATAGTCTTAAGCAAATTCTCACACGCATATTTTGCCTTTTTTATAAATACAAGCGAATACTTTTGTTTCTAGCCTAGACTCGTGCGGTTATTCAAACGGCCCATCAGAATCATTGTCCTTGTCCGATTCTTTACCAGTTAGATTTGAAGTGTTCGCTTCCGACATTGCTGTATAATTTTTGTGAGAATTTAAATATATAACCATTAGCTTTTGTTTTGTACATTGAAAAAGATATTTTTATTTAATAAATCACCGAATTTTTTACTGCTCATTAAAATTAATCTCGGGATTTGAGGCATATTCTGATATCGATGACATACTCAGCCATGTCTCGAATTGGGGCCGACTAAATCTAGTTCAGTTTAACGCCTCTAAGACACAAGTTTGCGCGTTTACCGCTAAGAAATCTCCTTTTGTCGCAACCATAAACTTTTCAACCATCGGAATCCTGGGCGTTGACATATCGAGCGATGTTCAGTTTCGCTGGCATCTGGAAGGCAAGGCTAAATTAGCCTCAAAAAAGCTGGGAGTGCTAAGCAGGGCGAGACAGTATTTCACGCCGACCCACCGCCTACAACTTTACAAGGCACAGGTCAGGCCACATATGGAATACTGCTCTCACCTCTGGGCCGGAGCTCCTCAGTACCAGCTATTTCCATTTGACCGTATCCAGCGAAGAGCGGTTCGAATAGTCGACGACCGGTGCTCTGTGGTCGTATGGACTCATTGGCGCTGCGGAGAGATGTCGCGTCTCTTTGTGTTCTCTACCGCATATACCATGGGGAGTGCTCTGACGAGTTGTTTGGGATACTGCCGCCGACCGATTTCCTGTATCGTGCGTCACGGAGGGGACTTGCTTTCCATCCCCACCATCTTAATGGTTGGCTGTCCTCCACAGTGCGGTTTTCGCGTACGTTTTTCCCGCGAACGACAAAGTTATGGAACCAACTTTCGGCCGCGGTATTTCCGAACAGTTACGACATGGGAAGCTTCAAAAAAAGAGCGTATACATTTTTGAAAGGCCGGCAACGCGCTGATGATACCTCTGGTGTTGTTTGTGCTATGGGCGGCGGTGATCACTTACCATCAGGTGACCCGTTGGCTCGTTTGCCTGCTCTAATAAAAAAAAAAATATTATTCATTTTATTCTTTCGCTGTATGAAATCAGTGTTAAGTACAGAATAACTCTACCTAATTCGGACCTCTGGTAATAATTGGGGAAAGAAACATGCGTTTTGAACACAATAATAGCAAAGCAAAACTTTATGCAAATCATCAATTTTCATTTAGTTTTTTTTGAGGACCTATGCTGAAGCCATAGATCTTCAGTTTCACGTGAGTGTGTTTATGAAGGTCCACGAACGGAAGGTTCGACGCCTTGCCTGCTGCGAACCCCACAGCTGTGGGCGTACTCTTAAAAACGATATTCGATATATCGTGGACTTTCATCGTGTCGTATCCTACTCTTAGTTACTATCTTTTAAAACATTTCAACGGACGATCGAACGAACGATATTAATTTTGACATAAGAAAGTCTCAAATGACAACGATGAATTGAATTTGACAGACGAACATTCGCAAAATAAAACGTCAAATTTACGATAATTTACAACGACACCTCAAACGTATCGTATTACTTTACTCGCAAATTTAACGTAAATTGCGAATGTTCGTCTGTCAAATTCAATTCATCGTTGTCATTTGAGGCTTTCTTATGTCAAATTTACATCGTTCGTTCGATCGTCCATTGAAATGTTTTAAACGATAGTAACTAAGAGTAGGAATACGACACGACGAAATCCACGATATATCGAATATCGTTTTTAAGAGTACGCCCCTTTCGGGGTCGTTATCGTCGTGTCAAGCCAATGCAAGAGGCCATAACAATCAAGACAAACGCAAATCAATTATTGTAAAGTGTCAAAGCGACTACGAATAAACGAATCTTCAAAGTGCGTTCAATAAATATGGACCGTTTATTTTGGTAAGTGGTGTAAGTCATGCTTAATTTAATGTATTTTTTTTTATATACGCATAACTAGTCCGTGTTTAATTTCTCAAAAACATCCCATGTTTTGTACAACTTAAAACAATAGAAACAATTCCAGACCTCATATGATTTGCCTGTATTTTTAAATCGACAATGTAACCTTTAATTTTATCGAAACAAAAGAAATTGGACTTACACCACTTTCAAAATTAACGGTCCATATAATACAGTGTAAACTCTATATAGCGAAATTGAAGGGACCGGGTATTTTAATGCGTTACAAAGAGTTGTCATTATATGTAAAAAAGATATAATAATAATTACACTGCTTCCGAAACATGTCAACATTGCCTCATTCAATTCTTCAAAAGGACATTGTTCCTTCTCCATACAATGGATGCCTCAAAACGAATCGTAAAGGTAAAACGCTAAGTTTTGCTGCGAAATATTTGACGGAAAGCATATGTAAGTAACTTATTATCATACAGAATGTATTAGATTTTGAGGTTATAATCATAAGCAATGTTTACCTATGTTTTGTTTAATTTGTTTAATTTTATACGCGTTTTTATGTAATGCTAGCGACCCGCCCCCGGCTTCGCCGGGTGCAATGCTGACACTAAATACACTACAGAAGAACTGTAAACGTTGTATATAATAAATTATAGTTTAAAAACTAAAAAAAACACGCTTTTATAATTAATTGAAATGTAATTATTTATGACATCACTAGAAATCGGATAATCGGATGCATATTTACCTAAAGTTAATTTTTGGTTCACAAATTATGGAAGCGGCTTTTTAAAATACATTTTGTTAAATAAAAACCCGGGAAAAATACGGGACTGCAAATTTAACGTAGTGAAATTGTTGAAAATTACTAAATTAGCACGTGGTATTTATCGTGTATAGGTATCGTGGTAATAGGTGGAGTGATAAACTCTCAGTGTTTTGTCACGGAACATGGCGACATGAAAATGTTGTCGGAAAATTTTCGGTAATGATCACTTCAAACATAAGCAGCCAGATCCTATCAACAAAACATTATTCAGTGGAGCACTCTTCAGCAACAAAGCAATTATGGGACGGTATTTCATTTTAAAATCTCTTGTTAAGGGCTATAAATTTATAGAATTTGCATTAAGTTCCTGGCCCTACTTTTGCGGACACTCAAGGCACCTGGAGTCCTCATTATTGTGGCTGTTCTGTGTCTCTCGCAGGATTAATAGAGTTTTTAAGCCGACTCTTCAGTAAGATGGTGTTCAAGTTTGCAAATTTGTAAGGAGATTGTAATGTTATCACTATATAGTATAAAAAGTCTGCTTTCTCTGTCCTATATTCCTATGTATGCTTAAATCTTTCAAACTAACAACGGATTTTGATGCCTTTTTTTTTAAATACACGTAATTTGAAGAGGAACTTTTTATGTATAAAATAAAATAACATCCAACAAATAACGTAAATAAATAACAAGAAAAAAAATCTTTAACCGGGCGTGAATGAAGGTGAGAAATTGTTACACCAGCTATGAGGTGGGTATGATATGCCCCAAAAATTTTGATGTAAAAATTTTTGATGCTTTGAATTGTGTAATTAGAATTAATGCTTAAGATGTATTTTAAATAATAGTAACTAATTCAACAAGTGTAACGTTGTAGTTACATAAAGTTAAATTTAGTAGTAATTACCTTAAACATAATCCTATTTTATAGCTAATGAAACCTAATATGAAATAATCAAAACAAACAACCAACTTTACTCGTTTACAAAATTATTTGGTTAGTCACGTAAATTGACAGAGACACTTATTACCTCTGAATTTAAAATTCAAAATCAAACAACATTACACTATACCAATGCATTGCGATAATTGCCTGCTGTCTTTTGTTTGGTAACTCGTTTCTTTGACTGCTCTGCGAAACTGTGACGTGGACGACCGGTATTCTGCCGGGTGTTGCCCATGTCCTTTTTTGGAAGTCTTTCTTATTAGAGACACACAATATTTTGGCGCGCACGTCTCGTAACATCATTTACGACTTCACGACGTTAGCTTGCCAAATTAATATTATTGTAAGATTTTAATATAAGTTTTTGAAGCGAGAAACTTCAAGAAAAGTTGTGTTAAATTAAATAATAAAATATTATACACTTTGTTTTGGTGTTTGCCCCGTTAATGGGGTTCATGGAACACCATTAAAAAAGAGGCACAAATACAAATACGGCGTCAGACTGCGGTAACGGCTTGGGGTGCTGCCTCACCCGAAAACACCTGTTCCCGTATGTACCACAACCCACTCAAGAAACGGATCTGTTTACCTGGCTGGCAGCAGAACTCGCCTGGAGTGGAGAGCATACAGGGAAGTGCCGAAAGCGGGAAAGCAAGTTAAGCGGGCTTATCTACCCACACCCTAATTTTACTTTAATAAATTTATTTTTGTGGATGAACGGGTGTTTCTTTACCCCTAAGCACCCGGACGTCACACTGGCGCCCTTTAACGTGGTTTTTAAGGCTTAATTTGCGCTTCCGCTTTGTAGCTGTGTGTATGTGTGCTTTTTTTGTATTTTTGTAAAACGTTTTATTTTTTTTGTTGCGGGTAACTGGTGTGTACCTACCTACAGGATATTTGTATTATTTAATAACTATCTACATAATATTTTTTTATAATAAAAAAAAAATGTAATTTTTGTCATACATAATATACAGTATTTTTGTTTTTGTCAAATGTCATGTGTTATTAAGGCCAGTACACACTAGTTGCTATTTATATATTTTTATTTTTTGTTTTGCTGTTTTGTTATTTATTTATTTATTTTGAGTTGCATTCAACCAAAACGTTATTTTTTTCTTTTTGTAACGGAAGGAATATTTTGCTTTTTTACTGTTTTCTGGTTCAACTCTTACCCATTTAATAATTTTAATAACACAAAATGACTCATCCTGTAAAATTTTTGTCACTTCAAAAGTCTGAGCTGGATTATGAATTAACTATAAGAGGTACTACACCTAGTCATACGGTACAAGATATGCGAAAACAAATAGCAAAAATAGGGCCTTTGTTTCCGTCAGAAGATATTTTGTATAGTTCATTACCGACAGCTGAAGACTTAGCAGGTGTTAACGAAGTCCTATTAAAAATCGAAACTAGTCTTGATTCGCAATTAGAAAAGAGCAGTGTTATGCGAATTCAGAACCTATTGAATCATCTATATCACCGTTTGAATCGCATTACCACTGATGAGTTAACCGCACCTTTGTATGAGGAATGTGTTAGTAGGTATAAGATATTATTAGAAAATTTTGAAACTGTGAAAGATGGTGCCACAGATCATTTATCTTTGTCGTCTAAACAGGATAGCTTAGATTCAGTGCCTCCTTTGAACATCACCGTGGAATGTAACCGTGGTTCATCGGATTTTAATAAATTAAGATATGATGGCAAATCTTGCGTTAGGGCATTTATTCAACGTGTTACGGAATATTGTGAGTCTCGAAAGATCTCCGGTTCGACAATACTGTCTCATGCTACCGAGATTTTTGTGGGTGACGCCTTGCATTGGTATAGGGGTATGAAAGATCAAATATCCAGTTTCGAGATTCTTGTAGAGCTTTTAAAACAAGATTTTGACCAATATGATTACGATTATAGATTGCTATCTGAAATACGCTCGCGAACTCAAGGAGAGACAGAGAACATCACTATTTATTTGTCTATTATGTCAGGATTGTTTTCACGCTTGTCTAAGAGTATTTCTGAAGAGGACAAATTAGAAATTGTTCTTCACAATATTCGTCCAGACTATGCAAATATATTAGCTTCATCAGCAAACATACAATCGCTTTCAGATCTTAGATCAATTTGCCGTAATTATGAGACTGTTCAATCTCGTCTAGCTCATTTTCGTGACCCTCCTAAGGTTAGTAGTGATACCTTAGCTCCTGAATTTGCTTATGTAGGTAATCATAGTAAACATAATTTTAAATATGAAAATAGGGTACATAATAACTATTCTAGATATAATCAAAATTTTAATAATAGTAACTATTTTAATAAAAATAAACAGAATATAAATAATACACAAAAATATAAATCAGAAATTAATAATGGTAATAAAAATTATGTTCATGCACTTGATGTTACTGTTCCTAAATCTCGTTATTGTCCTCGGTGTCGTGAGAACACCCATAATTTGCGTCAATGTCAAGCGGACAAAAGTAAAATTTATTGTTTTAAATGTGGTCGTGAAGGTTACAAAACACCTAACTGCCCTGATTGTTGTAAAGTGCAGCCGTCTAGTTCAAAAAACTAGTTAAAAAGAATTGTGTCACAGTACCAAACACTTCAAGTAATTTTGATAAAGATGATTGGGAAGCATGGCTTCAAACTGTTAGTTCTTACTTTAAATATTACAAAATTGACACAATTCTTAAAAATAATATAATTCATGATAATCGTCCATATGTTTCTGTTACTATCAATGATGTTTCTTTTTATGGTCTTCTCGATTCAGGTTCTGCAGTAACTATAATAGGTAATAATATGCATAATAAATTTATTTCTTTAGGACTCGTTCTTATAAACGACAGTAATTTGACAGTTTCTGCTGCAGGTGGTCAGACATTAGATAGTATTGGTTTTATTAATTTACCTATATGTTTTGAACATCAGTTTCATTTAATAAAGGCATTTGTCATTCCAAATGTTAACACTGACCTTATTCTTGGTGTAGACTTTTGGCGTAAATTTGACATTTGTCCTAAATATTTGCATGCTATTAATATTGCTGACACTAATGTCTCCGAGGCTGCACAGGAACCAGTCATACACGGTTACGAAACACTTACTGATTCGGAAAGGTCAGTGGCAGATAAAATCATTGATCAATTTAAAGATATTTCTATAGAAAGCAAGGGCTTAGGTAAAACCAATCTTATAATACATCGCATAGACACTGGAGACGCTCAGCCTATTCGTCAGCGATATTATAGAATGTCACCTGAAAAGCAACGTATTCTTGTGGAACAGGTTGACGAAATGCTGGCTCTTGACGTTGTTGAACCATGTGAGAGTGCTTGGTCATCTCCTGTACTCATCGTCAATAAGAAGAACGGTCAACCTAGGTTTTGCCTTGACAGTCGCAAGCTCAATTCTGTTACCAAGCGAGATGCCTATAGTCTGCCTTATATATCTGAGATCCTAGACAATCTCCGTGATGCTAGATTCTTGTCAAGTCTAGATCTTTCCAAATCTTTCTGGCAGATAGAGATAGCTCCTGAGGATAGAGACAAGACTGCTTTTTACGTACCTACAAGGGGCACCTTCAGATTTAAAAGAACTGCGTTCGGTCTCACTAATGCTCCCGCTACCCAACAGCGTCTTGTAGACATGCTATTTCAGGAATTTGACCTTCAAGTGTTCGCGTATGTTGATGACATCATTTGCGTTTCTAAAGATTATAATAGCCACGTCTCGTTATTGTTAAAAATATTAGATAAATTAAAACATGCAGGTTTAACTATAAATTTAGAGAAATGTAAATTTTTCCGTAGTCAATTAAAATATTTAGGTTATGTAGTTGATAGTCGTGGGCTACGTACGGATCCTGAGAAAGTTGAGGCAATCGTAAATTATCCTACACCTAAATCTCGTAAGGATCTAAAAAGGTTTCTAGGTACTGCTACATGGTACCGTAGGTTTGTACCAAACTTCAGCACTATAGCAGGCCCTCTCAATAAGTTAACGTCAGGTAAAAAGGGCACCAATTCGTTTAATTGGACAACTGAAGCGGATATAGCATTTCATAAGCTTAAGGAGTCTTTAATATATGCTCCAGTTCTTTCCTGCCCTAATTATGAGGAACCATTTGAGGTGCATACAGATGCAAGTAGCTATGGCATCGGAGCTATGCTTACACAGACCATTTCAGGCAAAGAACATCCCATTGCTTATATGAGCAAATCGCTAACTCAAGCCGAAAGGAATTATAGTATCACAGAGCGTGAGGCTTTAGCAGTGATAACCGCTCTGGAACACTGGAGATGCTATTTGGAAAATGGTAAGCAATTTAAAGTTTACACCGACCATAGTGCATTGAAGTGGTTCCTCTCATTGACCAACCCT
This sequence comes from Scirpophaga incertulas, assembly GCA_036419045.1. Classification (NCBI taxonomy): domain Eukaryota; kingdom Metazoa; phylum Arthropoda; class Insecta; order Lepidoptera; family Crambidae; genus Scirpophaga; species Scirpophaga incertulas. The sequence continues at coordinate 14,116 of JAYEAL010000078.1, forward strand.
ACTGGTAGACTTGCTCGTTGGGGAGTACGTTTATCTGCGTTTAATTTCGAGTTGAAGCATCGTCGAGGAGTTGATAATGTTATACCTGACGCGCTCTCTCGATCAGTACCTCTTACCGAAATTCAAGTTTTAAATAATAATCCTACAACTAGTGATTCATGGTACAAATCTATTTACAACGGTTGCTTAACAAAGCCGGAAAATTTTCCAAATTTTTTAATTAAAAATAATGTTTTGTTTAGGTTGAGTAAAAATAAAAATCATCTAACTTCTGACTTTTCTTGGAAAGAGGTGGTTCCTAATGAGCTGCGCACTGAAATTATTAATAATAATCACAGCGAACCTACTGCTGGTCATTTAGGAACTTATAAAACATACCATCGTTTGGCCTTACGTTATTATTGGCCCGGTATGTACAATGATGTTGTGAAATTTGTAGGTGAATGTGACAAGTGTCTTTCTTATAAAATTCAAAATCATCAAACACTAGGTGAAATGGGTCGTCCTAAACAATGCTCACGACCATTTCAGATGATTTCGGTGGATTTGATGGGTCCTTTGCCAGTTACTAGAAAACAAAATAATTATATCTTGGTTGTAACTTGCTGTTTTACAAAATACTGTCTCATCTTTCCTATTAGACGTGCAACTTCAGACATAATAGTTAGAATCTTGGAAGAAGCTGTGTTTCTTGTTCACGGTATTCCTCAGACTGTAATTATGGATAATGGCAGTCAATTCATAAGTACAGTAACAGATAACTTCTTTAAAAAATACAAAGTTCCAAACATATATTTTACACCTAAATATACGCCTCAGATTAACACCGTAGAACGTTACAACAGAACTATTATTACTTGTATATCAACCTTTGTAGAAGATGATCACAGGACTTGGGACACATTCATCCCTAAGGTACAGTTCGCCATAAATAGTTCTGTCAACGAAGCTACTGGCTTTACACCTTCTTTTTTAGTATTTGGTAGAGAGCTGGTGCCTTGCGGTTCACACTATACAGATCCTACTTTAGGCGATGAATTAGTATTTCTTCCCAGGGATATTTACGCGGAAAACCTTGGTTGCTTATCACAAGTGTTTGTTAAGGTTCAACAAAAACTGTGGCAAGCACATGAGAAAAATTGTGCTCGTTATAATTTGCGTCGCAAGCAAGCAGAATTTTTTGTTGGAGATATAGTAATGAAGAAAGCATATGTTCTTAGTGATAAAGATAAAAATTTTAGCAGAAAATTAGCTCCAAAATATATTAAATGTCGTGTAGTCGCTAAAAAATCTCCTTTGGTCTATATCTTAGAAGATATGTCAGGGAAAGATTTGGGCACATGGCACATTAAAGATTTGAAATGGATAGGTAGTAGTTATAAGTAAATTTATTTGCACTAACTAATATAACTTTTGTCGTTCGCTGTTAACATCTTATTTGATTTGTAATTGCACGAGTCACCGTTTTACCTTTTAAGAGTATTCGTGTGACTCTTAATAATGTTAGGACGCGTCAGTATTTTTACATATTAAAAAATCTGTTGCTTTTCAATTGTTGACTGTGTGATGTATGAAAGATATGATGTGTGTGAATGTTGTAAGCAATACTATTACATTCGGATTTTACTTCTTAGGAAATAAAATCCTTGGCAGGCGAGGGGGAAATGTAACGTTGTAGTTACATAAAGTTAAATATTAGTAGTAATTACCTTAAACATAATCCTATTTTATAGCTAATGAAACCTAATATGAAATAATCAAAACAAACAACCAACTTTACTCGTTTACAAAATTATTTGGTTAGTCACGTAAATTGACAGAGACACTTATACCTCTGAATTTAAAATTCAAAATCAAACAACATTACACTATACCAATGCATTGCGATAATTGCCTGCTGTCTTTTGTTTGGTGACTCGTTTCTTGGACTGCTTTGCGAAGCTGTGACGTGGACAACCGGTATTCTGCCGGGTGTTGCCCATGTCCTTTTTTGGAAGTCTTTCTTATTAGAGACACACAATATTTTGGCGCGCACGTCTCGTAACATCATTTACGACTTCACGACGTTAGCTTGCCAAATTAATATTATTGTAAGATTTTAATATAAGTTTTTGAAGCGAGAAACTTCAAGAAAAGTTGTGTTAAATTAAATAATAAAATATTATACACTTTGTTTTGGTGTTTGCCCCGTTAATGGGGTTCATGGAACACCATTAAAAAAGAGGCACAAATACAATATAGGCGTCAGACTGCGGTAACGGCTTGGGGTGCTGCCTCACCCGAAAAAACCTGTTCCCGTATGTACCACAACCCACTTAAGAAACGGATCTGTTTACCTGGCTGGCAGCAGAACTCGCCTGGAGTGGAGAGCATACAGGGAAGTGCCGAAGCGGGAAGCAAAGTTAAGCGGGCTTATCTACCCACACCTAATTTTACTCTAATAAATTTATTTTTGTGGATGACGGGTGTTTCTTTACCCCTAAGCACCCGGACGTCACACAAGATGAGTAAATAAAATTCAACATTAGTCAGCATTATTTTTTATGATAACCATATCTAAATACATTTTTCGCTCGATGCTTTTACTGTTGTAATAGTATTAAAATAATTATATATTCTACTTGTGTGCGTGCACGTATGTGTGGTGTGTGGTATGTGCTATTATACTTGTATACGCAAATACGCTTGCTTATGGACGCGCAAAATGATTTAAGTCACTATAAGACCTTGTAATTTCCTGCTAAAGAAACCTCGGGTGGTAGCAGAATACCAGTGCTTTGCTCACATCCTGATGTGAGTAAATTTCAGTCACTGAGCTACGACCCTTTTGCACTTCTGCAGCGCACCAATTCAGTTTGTTTTGTGTAATTGTTAAGTTTGTATAATTTTAAGTTCTTTGTATTTGTGTGTGATGAAGTCAAGTGTAAATAAAGTTTTATTTATCTATCTATCTAAATTATTTTCGAAAAATACAAATTCAGGCAATTAATTTCTTTTGCCATAAAAATCTAACAAAATTCCAACTTTGATAAATCAATATAACAATAGTGTCTTCTAATTATTATAAATAAAAAAGGAACTGAAAAGTCTTGTGAGATCATGTAATAGAGCACCAAAATTACACCTACAAATCAACACAATTCCATACCCCAGCCGCGGGTACGCATGTGTATTTGCCGTCGCCGCCGGTGCAACACTAAACTCGATACTGTACCTCACCCCTTGCATCTTTACCTCCAGCTACTGAAACACCAGGACTTGCATGGCAACAGTAACATTAAAATATCTGCCTTTAGAATCTTTTCGGGTATGACATACCCAACCTCACTCACGCCGGGTTAAAGACAAGCTTTTACTTATGTAAATGTGCTAAAAAGAAAATATAAACTTTTACACTGAAGCTTTTACTGTTAACTTATAACGTCATTTCAAATTTAACACATTTGACACAATTTACTCGTATGTTATAAAAGCTTTTTATCGAATTAGTATCCATATCAGGTTCTCATTACCCTTTCCGGGTAATTCCCTTACAAGAATAATTATGCAGTCTATTGGCTTCGGCTATACTCAGTGTAATTTAAATCGTTTTTATGAAATAAAGGATCTTTGTCATTGTTAAGATGAAAGGTTTGTCTTCGATAGATTTCTGTCTTCAGGCTGTGTTTGTGGCGTATCGGTTTAGTACGCTCTTCCAGTTTGCTAGTTTTGCGCTCATTTTACGCAGTTTGCAGTGTTACTTGCGCCGACTGTCACAGTTAGCGACCGACTCACAACAAAACTGGTTCCAGTCGGCAGCGGCGATATGGTTGTACGCCGGGCGTAGTGAGTCCGTTTGCCGCAAACTGTTCATGAAGACAGAAATTGTCCAATACTCAAGCGTTTCGTTTAATAGATGAACCCAGTGCTTCTTTTTATCCTCTTTCAGGGCCTCTAAGAATACAAATAAAAATATCCTTAGTGACCAACACAAACACTTCCTTCATACAAGAATAGGAACTCATAACAGTTTGATTGTGACGCTGATCTGAGTTTGCACTAACTCAAATTTCAGTTTGCCACAAAATTGGGGCTTACTGAGTCGGCTGCAGTTTGCATATTCAGGACTTAGCCTTACGGTGACATTTACTCGTGAAGTTCTAAAAGCTTTTCGAATTACTAAAGGATTGACAATGAACAAGGTTCAAGGTCCATGATTTATTGATAAGGAAATATTTATCAAGCAAAGAAACTGAGACTTTATATTAAGTGTCTCAAAGTGTCTGTTGGATTGAAGCATATCTAACGTATACACAAAAGGTAAAAAGGTACCAATGAAACCAAGGTCCTATGAAATAGAGCAGAACGTGTTCGTTTGGTCAAATTCATAAATGAAACGTGAGATATTAAAATAAGCTAGCCGTTATAACTAGAGATCGGATAATCGGATGCATATTTACCTAAAGTTGGTTTAAGACAAAGTATGGAAACGGCTTTTTATTGCTTTGTTAAATAACATTTTTCACCATTTCTGTTTTTTTATTCAATTATTTAATTGATTATTGTTTTAGTCAAACTAGCTCACTACTTTCGTATAACACTCTTCATGTAATAAATCGTACATTCATAAATCGCACGGGGAACTGAAACTAAACTTCATGTAAATACGTATGCAATGATATAAATGAACCCGGAGTCTCGGTCTTTTGGAAATAAATACTACGTGCTAATTTAGTAATTTTCAAACAATATCACTACGTTAAATTTGCAGTCCCGTATTTTCCCGGATTTTTATTTAACAAAATGTATTTTAAAAAGCCGCTTCCATAATTTGTGAGCCAGAAATTAACTTTAGGTAAATATGCATCCGATCTCTTATAACGTACAGGCTGCGAAAACTAGATGTTATTTTATGGGAAAATGCACAGATTTCAACAACAACGTTCCACAAAATGTTTTAGATTTGCCGTTTCACAAAATCGATTGTCAAAAATACTCTTACGAAAAGGGTTATTTATTATACTGTTAAGGATTACGGAAATGATAACAACTCTTGGCTTTAATTTTAATGACTCAATATTACATTACCAAATGTTTGGACTATAGTCAACAACACATAGAAACTATAGCTTTACTAGATATAATGTAAACCTGTTTAAACTTCTAAAGGGCCAGCTTCTAGTTGACGACTCTGTACATGCAGGGAGAAAAAAATAGCCCTTGCTGGTTCGTTCTAGTACAAGGTCTTCTGCCGTACACTTTTGAACTATCGGCGTACCCAGGGCTTTGAATACCGTTAAAAATTTGGTATCGTTACTTTCATGATCTATGGATAACGTTAAAAGCGGAGGTAACGTTATTCCATATAACGATACTTTTACCGGTAAATGGACTTGTTGTTATTGATTTTTTTTCGGTAATTAATAACGTTACCTTGAAGTATCGTTACTTTTTAACGTTATCAAAGCGTTACCGTTACTTTAATGAAGGAAAGAGGTAAAAATATTGTTTGTCTCTTTAAGTCTTTTTCCTTTCTAAGCAGTGAAGCATCCTCGCGTCTGTATTTCGTGATTTTTTACATTTTTTACATGCACGGGCTGGCAACAGCGCCTCAAGTAACGAAAAAAGTATCGATACTTTTTAACGTTATTTGTTAACATTTTAATATTGGTAACGATACCAAAATATCGTTACCACACCCAATTACCGTTATTTTTCTTACAGTTAAAATTTTACCGGTATCTCCAGATATCGTTAAAGTATTATCGTTATGAAAATACCGTTACATAACGATACTTTTAATGTGAATTTGGTAACGTTACCAAGCCCTGGGCGTACCATCTTTGACTTGCAAAAGTGATTGTACAATCCTATTTGAAGAATACCTTTTTATTTAACAAAATAACCTTTTTCCATTAGAGTATTTTGGACAATTGCTTTGAATCTCTGAAATGGCGGTAACACTTTGTGGCATAGAAGAACCTCTAGTTTTTGCAGCCTGTATATATAGATATATAATACCACTGCTCCTAATCTGAATATTACCGTGGGAGAGCCATGCGTCGGCACGAATTGGGCCGACTCGACCGGAGTGATACCACGGCCTCACAGAAAACCAGCGTGAAATAGCGCTTGCGCTGTGTTTCGCCGAGTGAGTGAGGGTAGGTACCGGCCTGCCCTATCCTATTAAAAAATATATATATTTACTACTAACTGGTATCCGCGACTTCGTTTTACAAATTAGCTTATATTTTTACAAATTAGTCGATAACACAATGAAACTATAGCTTTACTAGATATCATGTAAACTTGTTTAAACTTGTAAAGGAAGTTGGATTCAGACTATTTATATGAGGCCAGCTTCTAATTGACGACTCTGTAAAAATATAGGGAGAAAAAAAATTGCCCTTGCTTTCTTTTATATAGGATAGGGCAGCAAACGAGCAAACGGATCACCTGATGGTAAGCGATAACCGTTGCCCATGGACACCCGCAACACCAGAGGAGTCACAGATGCGTTGCCGGCCTTTTAAATGGGAATAAGGGGGGAAGGGGGGGTTGGGCCTCCGGTACCCTCACTCACTCGGCGAAACACAGCGCAAGCGCTATTTTACGTCGGTTTTCTGTGAGGCCGTGGTATCACTCCGGTCGAGCCGGCCCAATTCGTGCCGAAGCATGGCTCTCCCACGGTAACCACGTTGCTGGTTCTTTTCAGTACAAAGGGAGACTTAGCTTATATTAGCGCGGCGTATATCTTTATGAATTGCAGCCTATGTGTGATTTTGGTGTATAAGCTATATTTTTGTAATGTTTCATTAAAATCCATTCAGTTTTACATGAAAGAGTTACAAACATCCATCCATACAAACTTTCGCGTTTACAATATTAGTAGGATTTGTAGAATAATTTTTAATTTTGATTTTTATTTATATACAAAAGAATTGAATCTCGATCCAGGTAAAGACCCAAATGATTTCACAATCATACTATCTCGATCTCACGGAGGACCACAGCTAAATAAACTTGAGCGCCTTCAAAATTTTTGCATAAGGTTCATATTTGGATTGCGCAAATATGACCATGTTTCCGAATTTCGCTCTAAGCTCAAGTGGCTCCCTATACGTTTTCGCCGGAACACTCATATACTTTCACTTCTTTACAATATACTATTCTCTCCCTCTTATCCACAATACTTAAAAGAACGTTTTAATTTTCTAAGCAGCTTCAATTACTCGTTAAGGTCATCAGAGAATTTAACTCTTGAATTTCCCCAACATAGCACCAGTTTCTACAGTTCCTCTCTTACTGTGCAGGCCATTCGGCTGTGGAACTCTCTCCCAGTTTGTATTAGGCGTGCACAAACGGTACATTCTTTTAAAAACCAAGTCAAGGAATACTATTTATCTGTTTAGCTTATACGATCGTTGCGCTACTTATTATCAGCTTGTATTACGTATTATATTTATAAATTTTAGATTTCATAGCGCGTTTCATCTTCATACATACATTTATTTATAAATAAAAATTATATCATTAACATAAAGTAATTCTGTATGATTATGCTTATTGGCTGTTCGATAATATTCTGTATAATAATATTTTATTTTAGGTTAGGTAAGTCAGTTAGCTCATTATTATTTTATTTTAAGTATAATGTTTTGTCAGTATATTATTAAAAAATTATTTGTTAATATGTAAGTATCTTACACCCCCGTCTTTCCAGTTCTTTATATCTCTCCGTCCGTAGGTTGTCTGGAAGAGATCGCTGTTTGAGCGATAAGACCGCCAATTGTACAAGTAATTTTAAGTGTATTTTGTTATTTTCTTCTCTCTGTTTTGTGGTGTATGTACAATAAATTGTTATCTATCATACTAAATGACTTCAGGCATTAACGTCTAATCCAAATCCGTCACCCAAATAGTTATGAATGAATTAGTGACCAACTCGAATCAAGGAAATAAGCCTGGCGCAAAACGCGATGGTCTGTTGCGACAGACATGACCACAACGGGGCCCAGTTCCCATGCTTTGTGAAGCGAGACTTCATCTACCGTGTAATTGTAGGCCCAATAGGTGATGTAATGGTTAGTGGAGCGTTTACATCACCGGCTGCACTTGAAAACACAATAGCGGCCATCGAATAACATGGAACACGCTTTGCAGTTGATGGATGATCTTTAATGGACACCTTTGTTAAGCTTAATACTGATATTAAAACCGCGAAATTATCTGTGTTAATCTTTTTTACATTTGCGCAAAATATGTAGAAACGTTTTTTATTTTTTGTTTTTAAGGCTAAGGTCTTGGGACCATGTCATTAGTACTTAGTTTTCTACTTCACACTATTCTTATACTTCTATTTCTATACACAACTTCTTCTAGTTTCTACTTCTTTTATCTTATTTTAATTCTCTTTTCTATATATTACAATTGATTGAAGTCAAAAACTGATATATCGGTATATATACATCTGAATAAGCCAACATTGCTTGGATAGGGCGCGGGACTTTATCAGGGGTTCGAAAGACTTTTAATAACTGATCCAAGAAAATAAGGCGTTCAATATTAAATTTCGAGCAATTTAGTATAAGGTGATCCAAAGTTTGGTCTTCATAGGAATAGTATATTTCATTACTAGTACGGAATGGCTGTCATTGCAAAGACTTCCGACAAAACAGTCGGAACGAGTTGCAATGACGGTTCCGTACGTGTACTGAACGACTATTTTTAATACAGTCGCGAAAAAATGAAGCAATTTAATCAAATTATAAAAACACAATAAACTCAATTAACTAATCATTTATTTCTTATAAAAGTTATAATTCACATATACATTGAAATTGGTACAGTTTTTTAAACTAACTGGGGAAGTTTTAGGTTGCATATTTACTGTTTGAGACAAACTATTATTAATTTCGTATGATTGTTCATGTATATTTGTCATACAATGGCGTTTGCTAGTTGATGGAATTGGATCTGATGAATTATCATTATCAACGAAGGTACTCGTAAATGGACGACGTTCTCTTCAGCATGTGAAGGAGACGGACTGGACCTTAAATTAATGGATTGTGTGATCATTTCCCCAGTTTCTAGTTTGTTGTTTAATGAATCACCAATATAGTTTTCTGCAACTTTGTCCGATTTCCAACCACCTAGTCGCTTTAAGGACGTCAAATTGGCTCCTGAATCTGCCAATAATGTAGCAGAAGTCCTTCTGAAGCTATGCCCAGTGTAACACTCAGCATCCGGCAGACCAAGAAACGTAGCTATTTCTTCACGGTTGTTTTTTTTAATAGAAATTATTTTGACAGTTGGGAAAGAAAACGCACGAGTGTGAAATAGCCCAGATCCCGAACGCTACACGTCCCTGCAATACACCACTTTTTGAGCAACTGTATTAAAAAAGTAATTACAGCGTGTTGAAGAAACCATTTTCATTGTGTACTGAAACGTTTTTTTTTGTTCGCAGCTTTGTATGTTTCTCTTATTGAGCAGGCAAAGAAAATCTTTCACTTTCGTTATCGTCAACATTTCTTTTGAGAGAGAGGAAAGGAAAGAGGTTCTTAAGAAAGAGGTTTCCTGGTTTGGTTACGTATTTTCAGGTTTTAACTTAAGATAATACTAGCGACCCGCTCCGACTTCGTACGGATGCAATGCTAATAGCATTACAGTATAAAATACACACACTATACATAAATACACTACAGAAAAACTGTAAACGTTGTATATAATCGTTTGGAATGTACGCGTAAAAAAAATGCAATTATTTACGATATCAATTAGAATCTTAAAAATAACAGTATTTCTCCAATATTTAATGGATGTTATATTATACATATAAACCTTCCTTAAGAATCACTCTATCTATTAAAAAAACGCATCAACATCCATTGCGTAGTTTTAAAGGTTTAAGCATACTATACCTACTTCATTACTACTATACTACTCGTAAACCTAACATCTATCCGCCGTCGGACCCTATACAGACAGACGGCTGATAGCGACTTTGTTTTATACTATGTAGTGATTTAAGGTATAATATATTATGTACTAATAGGGTAGGAGAAAGAAGAGAATCTTCAATATCAATTATATATAATCACAAATTTTTATAAATTATCATAGTCATTCTATAAATTTGTATGATGTTCATACATGTTCAGGGATGCTTGGGTGGTTTGGGCATGTGGAACGGATGGATGAAAGTAGACTGACCAAAATGATTTATGAAGCTGGAGTGAGTGGAGATACGGGACGAGGAAGACCTAGGCGAACATATTTCGAACAAATCGAAAGTGGCCTCAAAAAAGGCCAGGTCAGAAGTACCCGCAATCGTCGAGCATGTATGAGGAATGTTATGAAATTAGATGAAGCGAAAAAGATATGTAAGGACCGTAGCAAGTGGAAAGACGTAATCTCTGCCTACCCCCATGGGAAAAAGGCGTGAGTGTATGTATGTATGTATGTATGTATGTTCATACACTTTTCATTTGGATCTAAATCTTGTTCTGGTAATGTTGAAATGATTTATAGGTCGGTCATGGGTTGTGTTAAATTAAAATCTTGGTTTCCTTGATTTTAATCATATATCCATGATTGGATGCCGTACCAAACTATCCTTTTTCTAATCCCCAGGAACGAACCTACGTCAATCATACGTCCGCTGCCGATGGCTTTGTGGTGGGGATAGGGCTAGCAAGTTGACGGCTGGAGTTTCCAGCTGATTAAATACAAAATCACACATTGATAAATTCCAAATTTAACAAAAAATTGTGAGAGTAAAAATTCTGCGAGTTTGTTTTATAACGACTATCAAATTTGATTATATTTTAATATAGGTATTTATGTTAAATCCGAGAGTCGTATGCCTACGTAGCTAAATGGGTATTAGAATTGGGGTAAAAACACTTTACTTTTTGTGAGAAATGAAACAGTGCCCTAGTATCATTTGCTTTTTTTTATATCGGATAGGGCAGCAAACGAGCAAACGGATCACCTGATGGTAAGCGATAACCGTTGCCCATGGACACCCGCAACACCAGTGGACTCACAGATTTGAAACGTCACTACCTACATGGAAATGATTCCAAATTCGTGATATGTTTCGTTTTAAATAAACGATCGTGAATTTCATGACTACTAAGGTCGCGATGAGCCCACAGCCAAAGTAATTCACGTACAATTCGTTAACGATCCGGATTCGATATTTAACGACAATGTACGGCAACAATTTCAAAATATCGTTATATTCGTTATCGTATATAATCGTTCCCACATATTTCGTTTTGACGAAACGAAAACATGTTGCAATATTACATCAGTGTTACTTTGTTTACAAGCCCGTTTTTTAGACAAAAAGAAACACTTTCAAAAATCAGTATGTTAATAAACAAACTTCATAACGATAGAACGTGTTACTGTTGGTCAGAAATATGTTTTATCGTTAAAAAAAGACATTTTATGAAAATAATGTCATTATTTACAGTTTATATTGTACATTTTATACTTCATACATATTATATACTAGCTGTTGCCCGCGACTTCGTCTGCGTAATTTCGAGTTGAACTGGTTTCGTTTCATCGTATTTTGGTTCCCTGTTCCATCTCACTGCCCACGAACATGCTAAACGTGGCTTTTGGGGTCTTATAACCTGTGGCTCTGTCTACCCCGCAGGGGATAAAGACGTTATCTTATGTATGTATTGTATCATGATGATGAATTGTCTTTAGATTTTAAATTTCCCATGTAACTTATGTAAGAATGGTGTACATTATAATTCGCAATATTATCATGCCTTGAGTTCATTAAAATGACGATAACTTTTTTTTTAATGAACCGATTTTGATGAAACAAAGTTTAGATATTATTCTGAGTTAAAACAAAGCAAATAGTGAAAGTTTCAAGCAAATCGGTTCAGTACTTTCGGAGATAAACATGAACAAACATACAGACAGACAGACAGACAGACAGATAAAAAATTCCAAAAAATTTTTTTTGCTTTCTAATAATCTATTTAAGTGCCCCTCTATCCATTTCAGTCAAAAATACTAAATGTACAGACAAAATATTTTTACTGTCTTATTATATGTATAGATTTGCCCCTTTCCCATGGGGGTAGGCATAAATCACAACAGTCTTCCACTTGCTACATTTTTTCCCTCTGGAGAGGAGAGGCTGAGAATCCTCATGGATTCGCGCAACCAAGTGCCACGGTGATTATGGATATCGGACTCCTGACGAATCGAGGTGGCTCGACCAGAATGACCTACCGACTAAACTCAGCCTGAGCCGTTGGTCCTAATGACCCTATGGCTTGACGTGATAAGGAAGAGCGCACCTCAGAAGAGGTGCAGTCAGCGCTGCCCTATAAAGAGATCATATGCGCTAGAGAGGCACGGTACACCGAAATGGCTCCGGCCTATATTGCAGCGAACCTAAGGCTGCCGAAAAGGGGATAGCAAGGGATGCAACGGCTCAGACGGGCCTATAGTTCCTGCATTAATTGATTAGGGGGGTCGCTAAGGACGTGTCGCGGTCTGCGAAGTCTGCTGATTTTGATTGATTGCTAGGACCCAAACATACTTCACTAGCTTCCTCGATTTCCATTTTTACTCCTTGAGTTTACTGTATGTCATTTAGTTCCAGAATTTGTTCCTCATTAGCGTCTAATGATGGAAAAAACGTGTCTTTGTTGAGATTGGATCATTTGTATCTGGATAAATACAAAGATTCGAGTAAGTAAAGTGCTTCATTTGCATCATTTGTATGAGTGACTCTGAACCGATTAAATCGGTTCAGTCACGGATACACATATTCCGATATATGATGCAAATACACTGATATAAATATTGATATTGATTCATTTGGAAATCGAGATGCAATTGAGCGACGTGACCCGAAGCGCTCCGACTCTGAACTGTTTACTGATCGATCCCGAAACACCTTCGAATACTTTTCAATATTTCTAGGTAATTTTTTATTACGTTATACACTTCCACTTATAAAAAAAATCTTGTTTAACCAAAGGCTTACATATTTTAAGTGAGAGATTGATTTTTGTCACGCAAATTGGGTTCAATTTGAAATTTATGCAAAAGGACGTTGATAATATTACTTTTATAATATTTAATTAAATGACACTACAAATGTGTAAATAAATAAATACGAAATTCATTAAATCTTGATTTATTGTGTTCTTTTTGGTATTTAATAGTAACTGCTAGAAAAAAAATATCAAGTAACCCGTCAAATCAGTATTTATCAAGAAAATGTAATTAATACGACTCAATTTATAATAACAAAATCCAAAATTCAATGCCTCTTGAGTTATTGCAGTAATATTCTTGCTTAATGATTTTTCAGTAACGAAGACACATGTTGTTTTTGGAATTTTATCATAATCGCTTGAAAAATAATCTCAAATTAGTGTTTGTTCTTGTTCTTTTCAGTACAAGTTTTCTAGCAAACATAATTGTGAACCAATGGCGTAGCTCCTTTAACTTGCACGAGTGATTGTAAAATTCAATTTGTAGTGTGTTGATATGAAAATAGATGTTATTGTATTATTCTTCTCTTTCTCCTCCAGAGACAAAGAAACAGACAAAAATGTCTGTTCTTCTCTGAAAGGCTCTCCCGATTTAGCAAAGTATCTCGTACAAGGCTCTTAAGCTGTCTGTGTCCTTAAATTATATATTTCTTTCATGTTAACAAGGGTCTGTAAAGTTCTATGTTGAATAAAGATTAAGTTTGACTTTGATTTGATTATTGAATTTCTATTCATTTTGATCACACACCAATCACCATAAACAAACTTTCCATGTTTATCCTCTTGCCAGAGTCTATAGACTCAATCCACAAATTTGTTTAACTGACTGCACGACCTGAATTGACCTATTACGTACAATTAACAAGATCTTCGTCACCCCACCTCAACGGAGATGCCATATTGATTTTGGCGTCTGCTCGAATATTGTCCGCTTTGATGTGTTCGACTTATGGCTCAAATTTGCATGTCGAATAGTTGTAAGGGTCACAACTAATTGAGCTTTAGGACACACATCACATAATGCACACCTACAATTTGTTTGTAATTTTCTATTTTCAAGTTAGTCGTATATAACTAACTAGCTGACCTGCGCCCACTTCGTTGGGCATAACATTAATAATCCCCGAAGCGAGCACGAACGCGAACCGAATTAAACCCGAAGCCATCGCGCGCCGTCCGCTGGTATGGCCTTCACACTTAGACGATGAGTTTACTTATTTTCATAAAGATTCATCATTTTTGGTAATATATGACTAATAAATATGACCTAATGATTGAAATTATTTTATTAATATTAAAAGTTTAATTATCTATACTAATATTTAAAAAAGATTACTTTTTGTAACTTAAATATAAAAGTTAGACATATGCTGTCGTTGACTTGTTTGTAGGCATTTTCAAGCTCCACATCTTTTCTCTAGAGCTCAAAAATATATCTTTTATAGTTAAGACAGTGCTCGTAAGAAACGCTTTCATTCGACCGTTTTTTCTTCGATTCACTTTGCAAAACGGACCACCACGTAAAAGCCTTTTTTATTATTCCTTTTTTTTATATAACCTATGACACTCAGCAATAATGTGGCTTTCTATTGGTGAAAGAATATATAAAATCGGATCAGTAGATCCCGAGATTACCCTTTACAATTTAACAAATATACAAACACACACACTTAACTTCTTTATAATATTAGTATAGATTGATCAACATTTGGATGAAATTTATAAATCATATGATTTTGCAAAGTTATGTAATTTAGTCCTGCCAATATACGCTCGTGCGAAGCCTAATCTAGTTATGTTAGAGCGATTCGGGCTTAGTTAACCACCCTGGCCCAGTGCAGATTGATTGGTTACATACATACAAGCCGTAGGGCCCTTATGGCCAAGACTCTGGCTGCGTTTAGTTGGTACGTCACGTGATCGGACCGCTCCGGTCGTGTGGAGTCCAACATAACCTCCGTAACAGTTGCCGTTGCGGGGTTATCCTGGGTACGTTTCGTGCTCGGCTGTGAGGATTCTCAGCCTTCCTCCTGAGAAAAAAAAATAAAAAAAAATCTCTGATGTATGCAGGTTGCCTCACGATGTTTTCCTTCACCGTAAGAGCATCAGATGAAATGTACATATGACATTCGAAAAACACATTGACATGGCAGGATCGATCTCATGTCTCCAGAACCTTCATATTCGCGCCCAGACCACAGCGCAGCATGACTCTAGTTCAGTGATTCCCAGAATGGTTTGTATTAGATATGTATCAATCTTGACAGAAACGACTCAGTGAGCCGTTTCTTCCAAGTGATTCACTGATTCAAATCTCTAACAGCGCTTCAAATGAATCATTCGCTCAATTGCATCTCGATTTTAATCGGCACGCGGCGCTCGCATTGAGATAAATAAGTAGTTCAAGAGTCCGAGCGCTTCGGATCACGTCGCTCAATTGCAACTCGGTTTCATTCGATACGCGACGGTGACACGATTGACCCAGAGTCACTGATACAAATGAATCAATATCAATATTTATATCAGTGTATTTGTATCATATATCAGAATATTTGTATCAGGGACTGAACCGATTTAATAGGTTCAGAGTCGCTGATACAAATGATGCAAATGAAGCACTTCACTGACTCGAATCTTTGCACTGATTCGGATACAAATGATTCAATCTCAACAAAGATACGTTTTTTTCATCATTAGTTTATATCGACTCCTAGGGGTCTATGATAACCTGCAAGGGGTCTACAACGTTAACGATAAACTAATTTGGGGGTCCATGATATGAAAATGGGGGTCCACGATAATGGTTCTCAACAAACACTGTTAGTCCTTATTTATTTGCATTATACTATCTTCTTCTAATATAAAGGCATTATTTATAAAAGTACCTATGAAGTAAAATAAATATTATATATGTTTATAAATTGATGTAAGTTCTAGGATGTAGGCATTCAATATCAGGTAAGTAGGGGTAAGTAGGGTTGCAATCAACTCAATACAGAATAGAAGGTAAGTAGGGTATCTACCCAAACCCGATAAACGTGGCAAAGGGTCTACGACACAAAAAAGTTTGGGAACCTCTTTCTCTAGTTTAAGGGAAGAAGTTTCACTCAAATTTACCTCTGCACTTAAAGAATCTGACTGAAACTCATGTATCAAGAAGCTGGCAGTATATTAAATTTCGGATGAAATTAGAAAGCTGTCCTATAGCCCAAGATTATAGAGGTACCTTAAAGTATGGACGAATTAAGTGTGTGAATAAGGGAACATACCGTCCATTAGCTTTCCATTTATCGGACGCAGAAGCTGGATTAAGTAGGTCAAGGAAACTTGAGATCCTTGGCATTGAGTTGCCGCAACCGCATCGGAGAGATGTTATTTCTACAGACACTGTTGCTAACTTTTATTTATAACTAGCTTTCCACGTTTTGTTGGATTTTCCAAAAAGAAATATATATTTTCTGGTAAAAATTATCTCATATTCTTCCCAGGGTCTTTAACCATTCCTATATCCAATTGCAACAAACCTGGCCAACTATTTTTGAACAATTTTCCCTTGGTAAAAGTTTCTCCGGGAAACTATCTCCAGGACACTTACCGTTGCCGTTTGGGTACGTTTCGTGCTCCTCGTGAGAATTTTCAGTCTCTCTCTGCTGAGGGAAAAAAATTAACACTTTCATGCACGCTCGTCATTTACGGGTATTATTGACCTGACCTTTATTAAAGTAACACTTTCGCATTTATAATATTAGTAGGGTTGAAATTTTAAATAAATTTGATTCCTTATTATCTGCGCACTGCTATTTCTTCCCAAGTTCAGGTTGCCACTCGGATGTTTTTGTACATATGAAATTTGAAACGCGAAACACACATTGGTACAGGGATGAACCCATGGCCCTCTCATCATCCGATTCCTTGACTAGCGGCGAGACCATAGCGCTACCGACGCTCCTTGTTAACGCTTCATTGTACCTGGGCATTATATCCTTAATCATGGTTTTTGTAACTTCAATCAAATCATGGCTTATCTCCTCTAAGCTTCCTATATAACTTTCGTAAACGGATGATTGACTTGCTAATTAAAAGTAGAAATGTTCGAAATACTTTTAATTAGTAAAAGTATTACCTGTTTATGACACAATCCCGATAGATTTCAGGTCAGTGATTTGCCATTGTGTTCCTTATGCACCGTGGAATACAATATATAATCATGACACTATAACTCGTCTAATATTGCCAATAAAATAAGAATATTACTGCGCTACATGGCATGAAGTAGTGAACTATGCCGTCCTTGTCTCTCGTACGGAGCGTTCGCCCCGTCTCTGTCCCCCGCAGCATCCGTATCGATCTGGGATACGGCCTTGACCTCGCGGCGCGGGTAAACATTGATATGACCTTGTACCATGAGACTTCAAGCGACAGTAGTTTTGCGATGAAAACCCTAATGAGAGAACATATGGATGAGCTAGTATGGACTAAAGTGTGCATTTTAGTGTGAATAAAGTAATCGCTAACCGCTATCTGTCTGTCCCTATGTATTCTGAGATCTTTAAAACTACGCAACGGATTTTGATGCGGTTTTTTTAATAGATTAAGTGATTCTTAAGGAAGGTTTATATGTATAATACATGCATAATATAGTAGAGAAACACTGATAAAGAAGACTGGCGAACTTCTATACATTTTCAGGCTTGGATTTATTGGTACCGTTCATGAATAAAATTGTACCATTCTATAAAACTAAACACAGGCTAACAAAAAAGCTAGTTCTCTTTATCCTTTAAGAGTTGGGGTTAAAAGGATATTTGCAGAAAAATATATATTGAGGTTAGGAATCGGACTATAGAATTATTTACTAACACTTAGTTATTAAACATGACACTGAACACTAAAATGACAAAAAATATTTATACTATTGCAAATATCACAAAAAGTTCTTCAAAATATCCTGATTTAAAAAAATACTAGTTAGAAATATCGCCAGTTTGAATGTTAATTAAGGAAGACAAGAACTGATTAGAATACAAGAACTGATAAGAAAATGATAAACCTTCTGTTCTGGAATACATAAAAGTTCTTGAATACTGGACAGATATGGGTTGCATTATTTTTTTAGCCGACCTTCTAGTACATAGAAAGTATTTTAACCAATGAGTTGCATTACATAAGATTATTTAATTAAATTAGTGTAATAAAAATTATATAATATTGATTTCTCACTTCTTTGATGGAATCTAATGTTTATCTATAGATAAATCGACTAAAACGTTTTGTTTCATCATCGTAAATATTTCTGTTCAATAACCAGATAGAAAATTATGAATATTTTTTTTCCCAGCTTTAAATGATATAAGATTGTTGAATTTAATTGTATGGTTAAAACTTTATGTATTTATCATATTTACGACTATGTATGTTTTAGAAAAATATTAAGTCCGTTTTCGCCAGTCTTCTTTAGAGGTTTCTAATGTGATATCGTAAACTAGCTGACCCGTGCCCACTTCGTTGGGCATAATATTAATAATCCCCGAAGCGAGCACGAACGCGATCTGAATTAAATTTTATTTTTAAAAGTTTTATTTTATGTAAAATCTTCGCAAATTTTGGCAAACACAAAAAACCCTTAGGTTGTAGCAGAATACCAGTGCTTTGCTCACATCCTTTTGTGAGCAATTCCAATGACTGAGCTACGACCTTTTATATTTCTGCAGCGCACACAGCTCTTGGTTTGTACTGCGTTATTTGTTTGAAGAAAATGTTATTTTGCTTTTTTTGTGTTATTATTTTTTTTTTCAAAAAGATTTGGATTAGATTTAACAAACAAACATGATTCATAGATATATAATGATGGCAAAGTTAGTAATTTTAGATTTTTAAAAATATGGTCGACAACTGTCGTTAGAATTTAAACCACATATAGTTCTGATACAACGTTTTTGGGCCCTTAATAGTATGTCCCGATAACTAGAATTACCCCAAAATATAACCCCATAGCGTAGAGTTGAGGCAACAAAACTATGGTATGCAGACAAAACTGTCCTTCGATCAGATATTTTAGCTAACTTAACTCAGTTCAGTAGTTATAGCGTGAAAGCGTAACAAACAAACAAACAAACTCACTTTCCGATTTATAATATTATATTAGTAAGGATTTATTTTACTGTGTACGTAAATATGTTTTTTTGCGTGCTGTTTTTTTTCGATTATAATTAGAGATCGGATAATCGGATGCATATTTACCTAAAGTTAATTTTTGGCTCACAAATTATGGAAGCGGCTTTTTAAAATACATTTTGTTAAATAAAAATCCCGGGAAAATACGGGTCTGCAAAATTAACGTAGTGATATTGTTTGAAAATTACTAAATTAGCACGTGGTATTTATTTTCAAAAGACCGAGACTCCGGGTTCATTTATACAACTATGCATACGTATTTACATGAAGTTTAGTTACAGTTCCCCGTGCGATTTATGAATGTACGATCATGTTCAGCGCAGTCATTAAGAAATCAGTCAGATTTCAATAACCAACCCATAGTGATAGATAGTGATTAAAACTGTAGTAACCGAGGTAATATTTACGCCCCATTTTAAATAGGATGTTATAAGCTCACATTACCGACTAGTTTTGCATTACCAAAATGTTCTACAGTACCGGAATTCCGGGATTTTTATTTATGGAAATAAAATAAAAAGACAGTTCCATACTTTGTCAAAAACTAAATTAGGTTAATAAATAAACATCTGGCTATTCCGCAATCCCGGGATTTTTATTTAACAAAACAATAAAAAGCCGTTTCCATACTTTGTCTTAAACTAACTTTAGGTAAATATGCATCCGATTATCCGATCTCTAGACATCACATTAGAAACCTCAAAACACAAACAGTATTTCTATTTAATTGATGTTATTATATATATATAATTATATATTATATATATATTATATTATACATAAAAACCTTCCTCTTCAATCAGTCTGTCTATTAAAAAACCCGCATCAAAATCCGCCGCGTAATTTTAAAGATTTAAGCATACATACGGACACAGGGACAGAGAAAGCGACTTTGTTTTATAGTATGTAGTGATGAATGAAGCTATCATAAAATTTAATATAAGAAGTAATATGAAATAAATACCTTTATTTGAACGTAGATAGTTACAAACATAAATGGCAATGCTCAGATCAAGATTATCCGCTCTAATTATAATGCTTATATTTCCAGTAAAAGCATTTCTTGAAATAGCGTGAATCAGTTAAAGTAAATCAAGACATCCGTACTATTGTTATTGGACAGAAAGCGCCATCCCTTGCTAATTCTATTGCATTTACCTTACGAATACATGCGTTGTTGTATTACAGGCGCGTGCGCATGTCCAGCGGCGGCGGCGGCGGCGTGGGGCTCATGTCGTGCGTGCGCGAGGGCTCCCTGGAGCCGCCATACCGACCGCCGCATCAAGACACCACCCATGGTATGCTATGCACCTTAATATTTAACACTTCTATATATAAACATCGCGAGGAAACCTGCGTACATCTGCGAAGCGATACAAAGGTGTACGTAGTCAACCAACCCGCACTGGGCCAGCGTGCTTGACTAAGGCCTAATCGCCCTAACCTAGTTAGGGTACCCTCGAGCCCCTCGGTGGGGATGTATATGAGCTATAACTACATAATAACTATATAATCACAGGATGAGCTCATGTTGTGGATTGTACCTTACATGGACATCATTTGTAGTATTTTTTTTTATTGCTAAAGTTGACAAACAAGCAGGCTGCCCACCTGATGGTAAGTGGTAACAGTCGCCTATAGTACATGTGGTTCCCACGAGATTCGCAGAAAATCTGCAAACCTCATAAGAACCACAGTGTACGTTGCCAACTTGTGACATAAGATGTAAAGTCACAGTACCCAGTAATTTCACTGCCTATCTTACCCTTCACGCCGGAACACAGCAAAGCGAACCCTGCTGTTTGGTGGCGGAAATAGGTAAGACGGAGGTACCCATGCAGACGACCCTGGTACAGAGTCTACCTCCTAGAAATCACGTGCATGTGTTAGGGCTTGCAGTAGCTAGCACACCATCACACACATATAGCACACCATAGCAATTTCTCCATCACATATGCGTTTACACCAACTATATAATCACAGGTGAGCTTTTTTTTGAAGGTGAGGTAGAATCGCGAAAGCGGACCCCGCCACGCGCCCCGATATGGACTTAGAGGACACCGGGGGGTTTTAGTGGGTAGGCCGGTCCATTTGAGTATCTGTGTCGAATAGGACGGGAGGGATCGACACATTGCCACCATTACGCATCCGACCTCGACTCGGCCCAGCACACGCTGGCGGAGTGCCCCGCGTGGGCCTCCGAGCGCCGAGTCTTGGTTGCAGAGATCGGGCGAGATTCGTCTCCGCCGGCATTGATTACGGCAATGCTGGCGGACGAGGGAGGTTGGAGGGCTGTGGCCTCCTTCTGTGAAGTAGTGATGCTCCAGAAGGAGGCCGCCGAGCGGGGTCGGGAGATGGCCGATCCCGCTCGAAGAAGGCGGCGCCGGGCTCGGTAGCACAGCTGCGGCGCCGCCGCGGGTCGCCGGAGGGTGCGAGGAAGTCGCGACTGCTACGGCGACCCGGGATGGACCATGCCCCTTCCGTGGCCGGGGGGCGTCGTCGGTGGAGGAGATCGGGGGAGGTAGTAGCCTCCCCCGAGGAGGGCTCCCCTCTAGACAGGGGAGCGGAGGCTAGGGGTTCCCGGAAGTGGCTTGATGTTCCCGGGGGCTCCCTACATGCCTGAGGAAGGCCATCCCTGAGGTTTTTAGTGGGTAGGCCTCCCCCTTCTGGGGAGGAGAGCCCCACATAACCGCCGGCTCGCCACAGCCGGGGTATGCAATTTAATGCATTTTCCTCAGGGGATCAAAAAAAAAAAAAAGGCCGGTGCATTTGACCGGAGAGCCCCACACACGGCCGCGCCTAGCCAGCGCGGTGACTCGGTGCATAAGGAGCTTTCCCCTGGAAAAAAAAGTGCCATGGTGATTGTGTCGGACTCCAAATTGACCGAGGTGGCATGACCAGTATGACCTACGGCCCTACGGCATAGATGGGAGCTTCAGATATGAAGTAATATTGTGTTATGTATCCTTGCAGGCGAAGGGCGCACAGGCCGGTTCTTCCGCGGGCTCCGGCGCATGTTCAAACGTCGCGGCAGTGGTGGCGCGCGTGCCTCCTCCCCCGACCCCAAGAGCAGTTCCACCAGCGAGCTGCTGGACGCCGACCGCCATGCTCGCAGGAAGTGAGTATTGACGAGTCTAATGCAGTTCTACAAGGGTAGCTACCGGAATTGCCTGGTCAATTTGGCTGCAGACTGATGACCTGTTGGTGGGACTTTCGTGAACCTCACTGATCACTAGTGCTCGGAATAGGTACTTTAATTTTAATTACGATTTTGTGACATCAATAGTATGGATATGCCTGGAAACTTACTATTTTCAGAGATTGTAAAAATATTTTGTTGTACTTTCAAAATAGTATTTCATCTTTTAGCTTATTGTTGTAATAACAAGTTGTAAACAATTTCAATATAATATTTATACAATCTCTGAAAATAGTAAATCCCCAGGCAAATCCACACTATTGTGTCACATAATCGCAAGTACATAAAATTTAACTACCTATTACTTGCACTACTTATTATAAAACATAAAATAATAAACAAGTAATAAATATATGTAAATTAACTAATTTAATGTATAAAATACAAAAGGATACATAAGTATACTGCACTATACTTATTATAATACATAAAATATATAAATAAATACAAATTAAACATATAACTAGATCAATCTTTAATAATACCAAATATTTAAATTAGATTATAATATTACGTGTTGATTTGTAAGAGTTATGGCCGTTTTCACCAACCTTGTCTTAGCTTAGGCGACACCTAAGTGACATGCTGTCACTTTTGTATTAACTGAAAAGAGTGAGACAGCATGTCTCTTAGGAGTCGCCTAAGCTAAGACAAAGTTGGTGAAAACGGCCCTTATTCCTTTTAAACTAACGCTTAAATGAATATATGAGTTCAATGTGTTACAGTCATAGCGATTTTTAATCAAAAATAGCTATTTTACATAATTACCAGTTGTTATATATTTATTATTGTTTTTATTCTTTTTAAACTTACCTCCCAAGTGAATGGGGTGTATCTACCATTTCTGCGGGCATTGTGCAAAGCAAGAAATAGGAGGAGTTTATTGGGGTTTTTGTTATTTTTTTTTCCTCAGAGAGAGGAGGTTGAGAATCCATTATGGATACCAACGCAACAGGCAAGCAGGGATGCGTTGATTATGTCGGACTCCTGGTACTATCGAGGCGGCTCGACCACACAGACCTACCGACTAAACTCAGCCTAGCCTTTGG
Source organism: Scirpophaga incertulas (assembly GCA_036419045.1). Taxonomy (NCBI): domain Eukaryota; kingdom Metazoa; phylum Arthropoda; class Insecta; order Lepidoptera; family Crambidae; genus Scirpophaga; species Scirpophaga incertulas. The sequence goes on from JAYEAL010000078.1 coordinate 37,566, forward strand.
TCCTATTGACCCTACTGGCTTTATTGACGAGGGAGCCGCACCTCAGGAGAGGCACGGTTAGCGCTGCCCCATGGTGAGGGCATATGCGCTAGAAGAAGGCACGAATCTCCAAAGTGGGACCGGCCTGTATTGACGGGAACCTACACGTGGCTAAGCAGAAGGCTGCCGATTAGGGGATGACAAGGGGGGCGACGGCTCAGACGCCGCCGCTTGCAGGTCCTGCGTGAGTTGGTTAGGGGGGTCGCTAAGGACATGTCGCGGTCTACGTATCCTCTGCCGGTAGTGACTAGTGTTGCCTTGAGACTGGCTCACAGTTGTGGTGTTAATATTGTATGTTATAGCTAGCTAGTTAACTTTTTTTTTAATATTTATATATGTATGTCTATACGTTACCCTAAATCCCATAACATAAGCCTTACAGAGCTCACTTTGAGCTGAACTATTTTGTGTAAGCGTAAGAAATATCGATTTATTATTATTTTATTTATTTATAGCCTCCTATTTTGATTGCGTTGGCGGTATTGAACCGAAATAACAAAGATTCCTACCCCCTGATTAATGACGTTGAAAATGAAAAAACAAGCGCTCTTCGGTTTAATGATTCTCCAATTAAGATGTTCAGACAGACCAGGTGAATCGCTTTCGCGAAATTCTAATAATCAAATTCCTTTTACATTGTGTTTAATATACAAGTGGGCGACCATATTGTTGCGATCACTCAAAGCTAACTATCTTTGTTATTTCTCTGATTATAACGAGGCTTATTTATAACATCATCGTAACTATAAATTTTGTAATAATTGGAAATATTAATAGGCATGCCTAAGTTTCGGCGGGCGCGAGAATACGGCGACCCGGGAGGGGCCACGCCCCTTCCGTGGCCGGGGGGCGTCGTCGGTGGTGGAGATCGGGGGAGGAATTGTAGCCTCCCACGAAAAGAGGGCTCCCCTGTATCGGCGGGGGAGCGGAGTCTGGGGGTTCCCTGAAGTAGCTTGGCGTTCCCGGGGGCTCCCTACATGCCTGAGGAAGGCCATCGCTGAGGTTTTTAGTGGGTAGGCCTCCCCCTTCAGGGGAGGAGAGCCCCACATAACCGCCGGCTCGCCACAGCCGGGGTATGCAACTTAATGCATTTTCCTCAGGGGGAACAAAAAAAATGGCGAAGTTTAAAAACTGGCAAGTTTATTTATTACTATCTGCGTCTGCGACTTCACCCCCGATATATCGTTTTTTAATAATTTTTCTTTTCAATTTTCCTCACATCAAATTGCGTCATAACCCAGCTAGCTGCGTTTATCAGATTTTCCCACAGGAAAAATATAGTAGCTTCCCGTGGTATAAATTTATCTGTCTTTCTGTGAGTTTCAAACTATCTCTCCATCAACTTTCATCAAAGTCCTTAGTTCCTACGCTTATGTGTAAAGAACTGATACATTCGTCTATAAATTCATCATTCGGTTTGGCAAAAGAAGGATAAAAGCAAGAATAATACCATGAAAATGAGAGCTTCAAGGGAATAGAAAAAGTAATGTTTTCAGAAAAGTCTTACTTACTTTTTATATATAGTGTGACTTCAGAGCCGATTGAATTAAAATTCACTATTTTGTTTGACTAAATTATTATTTTTATATTGATATTTTTTATATTTTTGTTTCAGGGAGGGCGCTTACGGCAGCGGGCTGTCCGTGTCCCACGATTCTGTGTTCACGGGCGAGCGCTCCGACGATTCTGGGGATGAACCGCACCGCGCGCATCGCCCGCCGTCGCATCGGGTCAGTACATTGTAATGATGGAAAAAACGTGTCTTTATTGAGATTGGATCATTTGTATCCGGATCAGTACAAAGATTCGAATCAGTAAAGTGCTTCATTTGCATCATTTGTATCAGTGACTCTGAACCTAAATCGGTTCAGAGTCACTGATACAAATATTCTGATATATGATACAAATGCACTGATTTAAATATTGATACAAAGTCAATTGTATCAATAACTCTGAGTCAATAGTGTAAGCGTCGCGCGTATCGAATGAAGCCGAGATGCAATTGAGCGACGTGATCCGAAGCGCTCCGACTCTGAACTATTTACTTATCTCAATCGTGCGAGCGCCGTGTACCGATTGAAACCGAGATGCAATTGAGCGAATGATTCATTTGAAGCGCTGTTAGAGATTTGAATCAGTGAATCACTTGAAAGTAACGACTCACTGAGTCGTTTCTGTAAAGATTGACACATCTTACATTGATTTACAAGTGACGCGTGACTCGTGTTCATTGTCAGTGCCGCTTGACTTATGTTCATTGTTAAGCGACATACCTCTGTTCAATGTAAGTTGATGCATGACTTGGTTTTAATAGTCAATATTAAACTGAAAGGCTTTCCAAAATTTTGAACAGATGTAGAGTAACAGAGTATATAACAGATTCGATAGTTTAGGTGCTACGGATCATACAAACATACATACACAGACTGCTGAAGTTCCATTTCTTTAACCTTGGTCAATTTTCATTACGTATTCACTTTTCGAATCAACGTACAGACAACACTTCAGACATGACATGTTAAACTTAAGAGGATTGCAAAGTTTAAGTAGATATCAAAAATACTAAAGAAATTTCTAGAAGAATTCTTTTTTTCTTGTACGTAGAGATAACTCTCAAGTCCTTTGTGTTCTTAAATTTTATATTTGTTTGACGTCAATACGTACCTTTAAAAGTTTATGTTGAATAAATATTAATTTGAATTTGATTCTAAGTCTTCTCTCAACTTGCCAGAGGTATGTAATAGAAGCTCCTATCCAGAGATGTGAACTATTTGAAATACATATATTTCAAATGCAAATACAAAATTGCAAAATACCCATTTTTATTTTATAATTGAAATACTTTTTTCTAAATGTATTTTGTATTTTATTTGAAATACTCTATATAAATATTTAGTATTTATAAAATACAAAATAGTTTCGTTGCATTTTTAATTAATTTTTACAATTTTTCATTCTTAAATCCATGATTTCCTTATTTATGAATGCACTGATCGTGATCGTAGTGTTGTCATTGTCATTTGTCAACTAGAACAATAATGCCAACATTTAGGCCCCATAGGCGGAACATGAAAGATGAACTCTTTGAACAAATACTAGTTTTAAAATCAGTTCAATAAATAAAAGTGGTTATGCTTAACAATGTATTTTATTTTCAAAACCTATTTTAAAAATACGTATTTTGCATTTTGTATTTAAATACTTTTATTCAAAACTATTTTGTATTTCTATTTGAAATAGTGCTAGCAACTATGCATTTGCATTTTGTATTTAAATACTTTTACTAAACTATTTTTCACATCTCTGCTCCTATCGTTCTGTGAGGCACTGGCGTAGATTAAATGGGAAGTGGCCTTGGTATAGAACGCACGATGACCCAATACTGAGACTAGACTGAGCTAAGTGCAGAAAAGCCCAGCTAAACTAGCCAACAATGAAATTTAATCGAATGATTCGTATTTAAACGATAGTGACGCCACGATTAGTTCTCCGTCAGTCACTGACGGAGAACACTGACAGGTCAGAGTGACTGTAGCATAACTGCAGTGACAATTAAGTAAAGTTGCCGTCGCATCGGATCGTTTTTAGTACGTCTCTTTTACTCTGTGTCTCCAGTCTAGTGCTGTCAAGTCAGTGAGGCATAATATGACTAGTGGTACCTATAGAGCAGCACTACTTGTATTTCGCTTAAAAAACTAGACACGTTTCGTCCCTAGTAGTTTTAAATTACTGAACGATAAATTCTTAAAACTATGAAAAGTATCAACATCGCAACACCTGACGAGTTCATCATAATGGCGATACATTCCAACCAAAGGATAAATAAGTATAAAAACAGGTTACAGCCTTCGATCATATATTTCTGTAGATACACAGTTACCGTCTAAAAAGTGGCACCGGCGAAACAAGGCACAAACAGTAAATGTGCCTTGTTTCGCTCTCATTCATTCGGTGGCCGCGCGCGATTGATAACGTCAGCGATGCCGAAATGCGTAGTTTATACTTGTAAAAATGACACACGTAAAGTGCAAAAGAATGATGGAATGTCATACTTCCAATAAGTATATCTTTATCTTAATTTATTAGCGCATTTTTTATGAGTAAAACACTTTTATTCATATGATGTATTACTAAAATATCAATTTAAAACGCTTGCGTACAATGCCACGATGCGTAACGCATCGCATCTATCTCTTTCTGTCTCGAGTGGCTCACTCATAGGAAAAGATAGCACAGAGCTAATGTTTCAGAAAAAGGTCAGTGGAATGATGGAGTCGCCTATACCATTTTTTGTGATTTTCTTTCATTTTTTTTTAGTTTTCCGCTTTCTTTGTTTGTAAGGCTCGGCAAAATAAAGGTTGAGAAACCCTGTCTTATAAAGTCTGTACTTTCCTTAGCACCTAATTCTACATACTTCTTGGTTTATGTTTAAAATTTAAAAAGTTTCCGTACTGTTAAGATAAGTGTAAAAAAAAAAATAGGAATCTCCACTGCTGTCTATGTTCAAGTAGGATGCGAATAAGACGCGAGCACAATATTCGGAGTCAAATGGAACGTAGGAGCATTATTATATGAAATGAATTTGTGCTTAATTGCAACGGACTAAGGGCTTATTATCCAATATATTTTTTTTCAAATATGTGTTGTTCATTTCTGATTTCTCGGCATCATTATATCATCGAAACCAGAAGATAATATGTAACGACCTTAACAAGGATTTATTTTAATACTTCATTACGTTACTTAAGATTTAAATTGGCTTAATTATATGACACTTTAGAACTTTTTTTCAAAATTGGTACTATAATATACATCTATTCTTCTATGTGTAGACGCGGGGTCGATATTTTGTTTGATTTTCTATGGAATTGTGTATCTACAGAAATATATGATCGAAGGTTACAGCGAATTAAAAACAAAAATAATTTGTATCGAACCTTAAAAACTAGGTTGAAACCCAATGTATGTACATTCTACTAATTATATTATTGACGTGCAGCAAATATACAACTGTCAAGTGGGTATGTTGGAATAACAAGGATAAAGAAAACAAAACATAGATACGAGTACAAATAAAATGAAGAAACATACATTATTTATAATGAAACTATAAGTTACCTTAAATTATTAGACAATAAATTCTTAAAACTATACAAACTACAATGAAAAATATCGGCATCAATTCCTGCGTCTGCGCAACCTCTGACGAGCTCATCATACTGGCGACACGTTCTAGCTAAGGGATTATTATAATAAGAGATGTTGTTCAAGAAAACTCGGAGTGGTAAGTGTTAAGCGCCGATTACACTACACTACATCTAGTGAACTACATCATGTAGGGCACTAGATGTAGTGTGGTGTAAATGCATGTAGGGTGTAGGATCTTAACTTAGGACGCCAGTGAGAGCCCGACTGTCCTACATGGCTTAGTGCGCTACATGTAGGGCAGTGTAATCTCGGGTAAGGAGGTAGGACGCCTACATAGGGCGCTCAGTGTTGCCGCGGCATCCAATGCGAGTAACGGAGAATTCGACAAAAATGACTTCAGAAAAAGAAATGTTGATAAATATTATGGAATTGTATAAAGATATGCCAAAATTGTGGGACAAAAATCATTCAGATTCAAATCAAGAATAAATCTTTATTTGTCTCATGTTGCTCAATTTGTTTCTTAGTAGCAGATACTGCTTAACCCAACATTTTCTTTTTTTATGCAGAGTAATGCCTGCTGCAAGGATAATGCCGATTTTTCGTATTTTCAAAAGAGTGGGCGCCATGGTCAATGTCTGGTCACTGACTGAGTTAGGATGCTATAATAATACAGTGTAAACAGAACACCCTACATGTAGTGCCCTCTGTAGATCAGCAACTAGAGCACTAGATGTAGTGTAATATAATCGGCGTTTTAAAACTTAATTGGGATATAAGATATATTGAATCAATTTGGGAGTGTATGATTTTATATAGGTCTTAAATCTTGCTGCCTTCTACGACAGCCAAGTGCAACCAAATCGAACCTAGCCAGCAAATCTTCGTAAGAAATTACAATATAATGTATTGGTTAAGTTAACAACTAAATATATTTTTACGAAATAAACCTATTTTATATTTAAGGTACTTTAATTATAATTTAGAAATTTTAATATTTAAAATGTTCATAGCAACTATATTCTATGACCTTCACAGATACGAGTCCAAGGTGAATTATCTATTCACAGACTCAACTCAACATTAAAAAGAATTTTAAATTCTTTCAAGAATTACAGCTGCATTCTTTTAAGAATGCAAAGCATATTAACATCTGTTTGCCATTGTTAATAAACAGTTAATTAAGTAAGACAGATTTACATATTGCACTGTTTCAATCATCCAGTACAGAAAGAAGTGTCTGAATGTAGGTGAATCCCTTCTGCTAACCGCGTCGGTAATATGTGAGGGCAAATGTCAATATCAATCCACCTTTCATGTACAACAATAACAAATAATTTGTCAAATGCAGTTTAATATTTTGGTTGAAATCAATAAGAAAACAATGTACTAATGTTATGGAATTATGGGATAACCATTTATATGCCAATCATGAACTGTATGTAAAAAAACAACGTTACAATCATCAAAGTGAAAGTGGAGGGATACACGGGCAGAGGAAGGCCGAATAAAAGATGGATCGATTGTGTGAAGAATGATATAAGAATGAAAGGAGTAAGCATGGAAATGACGGCTGATAGAGAGGAATGGAAGAAAAAGATCTACTGCGCCGACCCCAATAATGGGAAATGGGCAAGAGGATGATGGTTAAGTCATCATCATATATCAGTGATCATCTTTAGATTATACCCAATAATAATTTTATTGTCTGCCATATAAAGATTTGCTATCGTTGTGACTTCCCTCAGCATTATATTAACGCTGTTATTGTGAAATGTAATTTAGTTTTAACTTTTCGACCATTGGAGAGCCAAATTATATCGATTATATTAGAAAAAGAATATCGAGAGGATATTAGATCACAGATGATATATGATACTTCAAGTTGCTCCTTTTTTAACAAAATAAATCACTTTTGTAATAAGTGTTGATACAAAATATGGAATTTAGTTTGGGTTATGTGTATAGGTATTTTGAATATTTCTATTTTAATATTATTCATTTCGGAAATTACGTGCTGATAGCTTAATCCGGCCTAATATTAAAGGGGTGTCTTAGTAAGTTAAAACTACAAAATTGACAGTACAATAACTGTTGTTTAAAAAAAAAATACAAATTTCTCGCTGAATTTTGTATTGCCAAACACGATTAGAAATCGCTATAAATATATC
>JAYEAL010000954.1:0-13454 GCA_036419045.1 Scirpophaga incertulas
TATCAACTGCTCCAATCATATTGCCATATTTCTTTCATTAGTCGTCTTTTTCCTATCCTTCTAACGCGTCAAACCATCTTTGCGTTCAGTTCTCCGTTTTTGTCACTATACCTATCTCACCTCACATCCCCTTATCGCACTATTCGCAATTTATTCATCCTTCATCGTCACTCCTGTCATACCTCTCAAAGCTTTCATTTTCTCCGCATTAATCTTGCTTTTTATCTTCTACCACACTAACTTCTTATACCACACTGAGCAATTCACTCCCATATATAAGCGTAGGAACCAGCATATCTCCATGCACAGTTAGACCCGACCATTTGTTGACCATTCTGACCTGACCATCAGACCATTTATAACCCCATTAACTTTGTTTCCTGCTATTATTCTTCTTTCGATATTTAAATTTTCATCACTCAAATAAAATTACTAATAAAATTAAAAAAAAAATTACAACATGAAACTAAAGGACACTGACACATGCAGAGTCTGCGAACAAGAGCGTGAAACACCAATACACCTCTTGTGCTACTGTGAACCGCTGATTCACAAAAGAAACAGACACCTGGGAAAACACATCCTTGACCCAGATGAAATAAAAACAATCCGAACTGGGAACATCCTATCTTTCTGGTCAGTGCCCAGTTAAGGGAGCTACTGTAGGCCTACATAGAACCTACATAGGAGGCTGGTCACAATAGATCTTAATAGGTCGCAGTGATGCATATCAGCCCCGACTTACACACGAAATAGAAGGTATTCAAATTAAATTAGATTTATACACACACCACAAATACACACACGCACACATAGAAAAATATGTGTTAAAACTTTATCTTGTTATTATTATAGTATTATATACTGGAACTTAAATAGGATTTTTAAAGGACTGGCAACACGCGAATGACACTTCTGGTGTTGCAAGTGTGCAAGGCTACGGTAACCGCTTACCACCTTTCTACCTTACCGTAACACAGTCTTTGATTAGCACAGGAGATAAAGTACTTTTTCTTAGAATACCGAAATTGCTAGAGAAAAAGAAACGTACTTATATATTTTGTAAAAGCTCATTCATTGGTTGTCTGTTGTAACATAATTTCTAATTGTATTTATTTGTTTTTCATACGAGTAGCAAGAAAAATAATGTTTGTGTGTCCAGTTTCTTACATTGTTAAATCTAATGTTATAATGTAATTCTCACGAAATAAAACTGACTCTTGAGTTTAGCGCACGAACAATATAATTTATTACTTTTTAAAAATACTAAAGAAACATTACAAATCAAAAGTAAAAGTGTAAGAGAATAACAACTGTAACCCAGCAACCGAGTCATAGAGAAGTTACATTAAATCTATGACATTTTCAAGCGGGGAAAAAACCGGAAGGTCAATCAGTCATGTAGTCCCCTAGTCTCGTAGGTAGTTTAACCGTCCTACCATGTAACGGTGTATTTTTATTACATACGTGTATATAATATAAAGTATCTACCTACTTTTATGTATTTAATCTTACTTATTATATTAGACATATTATTATTGTATTTATAAATAAATATAGTCAATAAACCATACCTATATACATTTATCAAATAGGCGCATAGTAAATAAACACGTAAATACTTCTACTGATTAAAACCTCCTTGTAGGTTTAAATCAATATTTTTAACACATACGCGGTGACAGCGTTTCCCGGCGCTGGTGAAAATATTCGATGGTTTTTTGTTTTTTTGCAGGGATTTGGCGTTTTACAGGCTTGCTGAGATATGTTTATAAATGATAAATATTTTCAATAAAAGGATATTAATACAATAAAAATATAGCATTTTATAGTGAATAAGATAAATGCAATATTAATTATATAAAAATTAATACTCAAAACAGTATAACTTGTCGATCGTAGTACCACCAATTTGTATACGAAGATCTAAGCTGGATGTTTGTATTATATTTTATTTTTTTATGGCGAGGCTGAGGAGGGATTATTTGATATTGATAGGTATCACGGTCTTTTGAAGTATGTAAGAACTGCTGGTATTCCTGGAATTTCTACGTTACACCTTTAAGAACAAGTTAGTAGATTAAATAAAAACTATTTTATTTTTTTTTAAAAAGTGGTGTGTATTTTTAATTTTTATTTTCAATTTTAATAGAGAGAGCAAATATTTTATAATCTATAGGAACCCATATTTTATACATTTAACTCTTTGTTGTCTGTTGTTGTGTTTTTCTAAATTTCTTGTAAATATATTTTGTTAATATCTTGTACTAGTTTTATTTTCTGATCGCAACACTGCCTTGTCTTAGCCGGGCCAGGAAGTGATGTGACAGTGGCGCCCAACGTGGGGCCTATAGATATTATTTTTGCTCTCTCTGTTCATACAACTGTGTTTTTTTTAATTCTATTAGTTATATGTTTTAAAGTATTTAGTATTGGTGTTGTTAATAATGTTGTAAATATTTCTGCTTAACTGTGATATAAATGTGAAGTTTATTTTTACATAAATATTGCGTAAGTATTTTAATTTTAATCTTTGTTTGCTGTTATTGCTTTTGTGTACATATTAGTCGATTTTTTAATTTAGGGGAAAATGGATTTGTCTCGAATTTACTTTCATGCTCTCTTAAAGGATGAACTTATTATGAAGTTTCCATTCGTGCGGAAACTCCAGAGGAAACTGTCGTAAAATTAATAAAACAATTAAAAAATTAAGTACAGATTTCTTACCGGAGGAAATAATAACAGCAGATCTTACGATAAGTGAGGAATTGCCTTTAATTAAAGATAAGCTCTCGTGTTTGAAGATAAGTTAAATGATTTTCTGGCGTCAGGTAGCAGAAGTAGTTTGAGTCGGGCTCGTGCTTTGTTCTGCCATCTGTATTTTCGCATAGACCGTGTGAAGCAGAATTAGAGGAACATATCAAGGGCAAGTCAGAGGTTAAAAATCGTCTTTTATCTTTCAAAAAAAAGTTGACTAATGTAAGTAGGGAGAAAACGATTTACCGCCATTTGAATCTTTTGGGTTCCGATGATTTACAAAACGATTCATTCAGGAAACATCACGATATTAATAAGTGGGGTGTTAAGTTTAACGGTCTTGGCAACCCACATTCTTTCCTTGAGCGGGTGGAGGAATTGGCTAGTGCATATAATGTAACACATGATAAATTGTTTTGTTCGCTGTGTTTATTTGTTGATGCAGGACTCATTTGGTTTCGGGGAATAAAGAATTCGGTTTCTAGTTGGACGGATTTACGTACAATATTAATTAATGAGTTTGAACCTGTCGATTTTCAGTATAGGCTGTTAGGTGAAATTCGGTCACGGACGCAAGGTAAAGATGAACCCGTACATAATTTTTTTCTGTAATGTCATGCTTATTCTCTAGGTTAAATAAGAAATTGAGTGAGGAAGAGAAAATAGAAATTTTATTACATAACATTCGACCACATTTTACAGAACAATTGGGGTTGTTTTGAAGTTAAAACTGTCGAGGAACTGAAAAGTGTACTTCGTAGGTTAGAGGCTGCCAAGGATAAGTCTGATTTCTTTCACGAGCCCACGAAACTTTCCTTAAATCCGGAATTTTCTTACAACGATACGCGAACTAAGCTATTGGTTAATGTAGTGTCCGAAAAAAACTGTCGCCGTTGTAAGTCGAACAGTCATGCATTTAAAGATTGTAAGGCCGATAAAGTCGTAAAATGTTTCGAATGCGGTAAATTAGGTTATACTGTGAAGTCTTGTCCAAGTTGCTCAAAGCTCGATAAATCTGTGACAAAAAACTAGGAAGGCAGGATCGAGGCAAAACATTTTTCAAACAAGAAGAGTGGGAAAATGGCTTGCATTCGTCGCTGATTTCATAATCAACCTATTGCCTCGGTTCTGTTTACACCTTCGAAAAGTGATATTAGACCTTATATAAAAGTTTCGGTTTTCGATTTAGATCTTTTTGGAATGTTAGATTCTGGTGCTGCTGTGTCAATTTTAGAAATGGGGCGCATCTAAAATTTGTAGATAGTGGTTTTACTGTAAATAGTAGTTGTAAGAGTAGTGTAGTAGTAGCAAATGGGGCGGAAAGTGCAACTATTGGAATTATATCATTACCTATTATGTATTAAGGAGTAACTAGGGTAATAAATTTTTATGTCATACCTACAATTATGTGTGATGTGATCTTTGGGGTAGATTTCTGGAAAGCTTTTCAAATTGCTCCTCATTTATTTCAAAAGATCAAACATACCTATGCTCCAAACGAATTTTTATGTCATTCTGCCAAGTTAATGGGACCTATTCATACTATTCAGCCCTATGATTACTATCAACTGAACAACAAAAGTTAGCTGATACGGTGGTAAGTAACTACCTAAGTATTTCATTTGAAAAGGTTGGTTTAGGTAAAACAAATCTCATAGAACATAAAATAGATACAGGCGATGTAGCTCCAATCAAATCTAAACCTTATCCATTGTCACCAGAAAAGTTAACGGTATTACATAAGGAATTGGATTATATGTTACAGCTAGGTATGGTTTATTGACTATATTTATTTATAAATACAATAATAATATGTCTAATATAAAAGTAAGATTAAATACATAAAAAGTAGGTAGATACTTTATATTATATACACGTATGTAATAAAAATACACCGTTACAACCAGTCCGAGTGATAGTCGGCTTGTCAGTCGAAATATACTTGTCAACGTCACTGTCACCTTTTAGTTCGTCAACCGTGGTCAAAAGTCCACTACCCTCTGGCTGCTCATAGCAAACCTCGAGTGGAAACAAGCGTTGTAAGGGCGCACTCTATCGCCAGACCCAGTACGGATCTTTGCCACTCTACTGCAGCCATCAGCACCCACATAAATTTCCGTGACCAACGCAAGAGGCCACTGTGTACGTTTACTATTTTCCATCTCTAACAAAAACAACATCACCAACCTTAATTTGCCTCGTGTGACATTGCTTCCCCTATGAATCAGATTACTTATATACTCATTTCTGAAACGCTGTATGAAATCTTCTCGTACCTTCTGACAGTAACCTTGCCCTGACGTTCAATGATCTACCATCAATAATATCAATATCTGGAACAGAATTTTTGGATATCGGTTGAATAAACATGGACGGCGTGAGTGGTCGTAGCTCATCCATACTATTGCTAATATAAGTTAAAGGTCGACTATTGATGGTCGCTTCCAATCGCATAAAACTGTTTGCAATTCCATCAACGTCAGAGATGCACGCCCTAATACTCTCCTTAGCATTTCTTTTAGGACTCCAACCATTCTCTCATCAAAAATCCTCCCCACCAAGGGAGCACCGGAGGTATAAACGTCCACTTGATGCGAGCTACTGACGAGAAACTCATAACGCAATCCCAATCAATAGAATTTAGGCAAGTATTAAATCCATGAAAAATCGTTCCTGTCACTATATATTGTTTGAGACATTGCGCGTTGAAAGTAACCAGAATAACTCAGAATGTAATTTCTTTTCCATTTGTAATTAGCACGGCGTCTTCCAAAAATAAAAAACAGTTACATTATCATTGTTTTATACTTAATTATTTCAACTTTACCCTAACTGTATATTTTATCAATAGATCTTGAACTATGAAGTTGCCTAAATTAAAGAAGAGATTTACTATATTTCAAAGTAAAATTGTTTGTGTATTTAATTAATAACCAACTTTTTGATACTTAAGACATTATCAATAAATATCAAAGTAAATATTAACATTAATAATTTTATTGAGAAACTTCAACCAGAAAATGACAACATATTTATTTTTTAAATTAACAGAATATTTTTATACGTTTTTTGATGCCAATGACAGGTTTCGAGATACTCTATAAACAAACAATAATTAACTTTAAATAAACGAATTTCTATATACAAGAGTAATCAAATATTGCACAGAATGGGGTTAAAACAAAAAAATTAAAACAACATATTGTGAGATCATAAATAAAAAAAAATGTATAAAGTTAAGATCTAAAAAACATTTTCATAACTTATACCTCAACTTCCAAAGATCTCCCGATATAAATAATTTAAACATCACGGAGGCGGCACGAAATACTCAGCGTTATGTATCCATCAGAACTGAAGATTCTGTAGAAATATATTATCACTAAAAACTATTCTTTCATTACAAACTAAATAAATAATTCTTGATTGCATATTTTGAAAACCGTACAAAGTGTACGCGTATACTGCTACACAGCAATCCATTGAGCATTGCGTTCGCAATCATTTCTTCAGTGGTTTAATTTATTGTTAAAATGCTAGCACAGCTCATTAACTTGAAATAAGGCCACTTTTGTGTATGTAGACCAAATAAAATCGTAAAACAGCAAGATTTAATAAAGATGCCGGGACTCCCTACTGATTTGAAATAGACATATTATAATACTAGCTGTATCCGTGACTTCGTCCGTGTGCAATTTACTAATATAGTTAATTAGTTTATTTTTTGGTTTTATTTTAAGTGGCATCCGCGTCAGTTGCGCGAGATACTGGATAGTACTTGGACGCTACAACTTTAGAAAATAAAATACTTTTTTTTTTAATATAAGGAGACTAAGTTACTCCTTATTATATCAGCCACTTGCCAATAAAAATCCTGTCAAAATCGGTCCAGCCATTTCAGACATTAGCCGGAATAAACAGACAGACGACACTCCAATTTTATTTGTATGTATAGATGTGTAATATTTTCCAGATTGTTCGTCTCGTCGCCGCCCCGGCATGTCTTTGGGATCAGGCGCCATTCGCCGATCCTTGCTTGCTCGTAACGTGGTGGACTGTGAGGCCGCTTGCTTTGGAGAGAGGGAATTCAAATGCGTGTCCTATAGTTACAAGTAAAGATAATCTTATATATAACTAGCGGACCCGACAGACTTCGTCCTGTCAAAAAGATTTGTACAGTGGCAGTTTTTTGTTCCTAATTATTTTATAGATAATGTCGCATAGCCAACCAAATCGCAAAAAAAGTCTAAATGACCTATTACATTTTGTGGCTATTCAATTTTGGAACGTGACATTAAATCCTCCAACGATGTATTCTGTGCTCCAACGCACGCACGCACACTGTTTTGATAGATATGATTGAATTTCAACTATATGTAGCGTTAATAAAGCGCAAATTGACTCTTTGATGTTAGGAACACACCTTTATTTAGACAACAGTGAGTGCTTGCAATGAACTTTATACAATAACAATAAAGCTCAATTCGACTGTACGTTTTAGTTAGAAAACGTTTGCATGGGAAAATAAAAGGGCTGTTTTTAGGGTATTTCCGATAATTATTCGAATTTTCCTCATTGTAGAAACCCTCCTTGAACTTCAACGAACATTAACAAAAAGGAATTGGCCAAATTGGTCCAGGCGTTGTTGAGTTATGAGCTTACCAACACATTTTGGCGATTTATTTTTATATATAAGATAGGAAAGGCAGAAAACGAGCAAACGGATCACCTGATGGTAAGCGATAGCCGCTGCCCATAGACGCCTGCAACACCAAGAGGAGTCAACAGATGCGTTGCCGGCCTTTCAAATGGGAATATGCTCTATTTTGAAGGTTTCGATATCGCATCGGTTCGGAAATACTGATACGGAAATATTTTTTCTATATTATTGCAACGTTTCATTAAAACCTATTTAGTGGTTTTTGCGTGAAAAAGTAACAAACATCCATCCATACAAACATTTAATTGTGACATATTAAAAAACTACTTACTTAGATTTCGTTCAAACCAATTTCCGATGGAAGTTTGCATGGATAATCATGGTATCATCGTGTTTATCTATATTATATATTTTTCAGTTTTATCATTCTCTTATTTTAGAAGTTACTACATACATTTTATCACTTTGGAAGTGATCATATGTAGATTTTACCGCTCTTTCTCGCAAACTATTCAGTTGAAAACAATTAATATATATTAAATTCTCAATATCATTTTTAAAGGCCTATCCATAGATACCTCTCACGTATGGATTTGTTGAGAAAATGCTTTTTGAGTTTCTGTTCTCAGTAAGGAATCCCCAAATGTGAAAATCTTAATGCGGTTCACAGATTACATCTACTTACTAAGTTTTAACAGTATAACTCTTATAGTTTTCAGAAAAATGTGACCGACATACGGACAGACAGACATGATGAATCCATAAGGGTTCCGTTTTATGCCATTTGGCTACGGAACTATGATGTGTGTGTGATACCCATATATTTGTTTTTGTTACAATTATAAAATCATTCCTTCTAGATATTCCAGCTCTCATGGGACTGATAATTGCTTCTTAAGCGAACGCCCATACAGAGGACTGCAGCTGTCAGCGGACAGTGGCTCTGATGTCTACGCCATGCCATTAGCCCAAGGCTGTTCTACTGTCAATCATAGACCCTGGGTTGAGAGCGGTAAGATTTAAAATTATATGAAATGTTATTTGTAAATTATTAATAAATAAATATTTCTTACACTTACACCAATTATCCTCGCCCAAAGTAATCTCTATGTACGAGTTAGCAAAGTACATTTTTGTTTACGCTGCGACCTACTTCAAGGCGCACAGTTTTACGCTAGCAACATACATTTTTGCGTACGCTGCGACCTACTTCAAGGCGCACAGTTCTACGCTAGCAACATAAATTTTTGCTTACGCTGCGACCTACTTCAAGGCGCACAGTTTTTTGCTAGCAACATACAATTTTGTGTACGCTGCGACCTACTTCAAGGCGCACAGTTTTACGCTAGCAACATACATTTTTGCTTACGCTGCGACCTACTTCAAGGCGCACAGTTTTTACGCTGGCAACATACATTTTTGCGTACGCTGCGACCTACTTCAAGGCGCACAGTTTTACGCTAGCAACATACATTTTTGCGTATGCTGCGACCTACTTCAAGGCGCACAGTTTTACGCTAGCAACATACATTTTTGCGTACGCTGCGACCTACTTCAAGGCGCACAGTTTTACGCTAGCAACATACATTTTTGCTTACGCTGCGACCTATTATTTCAAGGCGCACAGTTTTACGCTAGCAACATACATTTTTACTTACGCTGCGACCTATTTCAAGGCGCACAGTTTTACGCTAGCAACATACATTTTTGCTTACGCTGCGACCTACTTCAAGGTCGACCACAGTTTTACAAGTTAACTTTATAATTTTAATTAATTTTATTAACTAGTACGTCAACAACTGTCTTACTGCACAATACTTATGAAAAATTGCCTATTGAATATTACTATATATATATAATATATATATATATTATATATATATATATATATATATATATATATTATATATATATATATATTATATATATATATATTATACACTATACAATCCAGCAATACAATAACGTATTAAATTTATTATACAATCAAGTACAAATATGTCTATGGTACACGAATAACGAAGTGTACGCCACGACGGTCGAAAAGAAAGAGAAGCCCGCAGAGCCTACCAATTAAACGCTACCTACAAGCCTAAGCCTTTGGTTGGGCAAAATGCCTGAGACTTTACTTTGAACTAAAATGCCCGCCCTCCAGCGGTGGGCGGTGAATAGGCAAGTGCGGCAGGTGCTACCGGCTTATATAGCCATCAGAACGTGGTGTTTTTCAATATATATATTACATATTTTTTAAGATCCACGCCTCACACTAGGATTTTTATCTTGTGTCGTGGGTGCAGTTACAAGGATAGAAATATTACGCACAACACCCAGACCGGAACAAATATTTTTGTAGGTCATACAAAATATCTGTCCCGCTGCGCTAAACGTGTCATCAAAGAATTGTTTGATTTGTGACGCAGAATGCTTCTGGCACGTGCGGTCGGGAGCGGCGGTGCGCGGCGCGGTCGCGCGCGCGGCGCTCACCGTCGCGGGGCTGGGCGCCTGCGAGGCCGAGTGCATACGCGCTGCCGGCTTCTTCTGCAGGGGCTTCAGCTTCAGGTATCCATCTGCTGCACGCTCCTACTAACCCCACTTACTTTGAGGTGGGCCTGGTCTATTACTGCGACCTTGTAGGGACGGAAGCAAATTTCCTGTGACTGCGGGACTTCGCACAACATTAGTAGTGGGATCAGTGTGGCACCGACGGATTGTGGCGGCCTGGCGTGTGCCGCTCGAGTTTGAATGGGCGCGCCAGCGGGCCGTACTCCCGCACCTCGAAGCTTGGCTCCGCGGGAAGGAAGAGGTCACCTACCGATTGACTCAGATACTCACCGGGCACGGCTGCTTCGGTGAGTATTCGTCCGCCAGCATTGCCGCAATCAATGCCGGCGGAGACAGATCTCGCCCGATCTCTGCGACCAAGACTCGGCGCTCGGAGGCCCACGCGGGGCACTCCGCCAGCGTGTGCTGGGCCGAGTCAAGGTCGGATGCGCAGTGGTGGCAATGTGTCGATCCCTCCCAACCTATTCGACACAGATACTCACCGAAGCAGCTGTGCCCGGTGAGTATCTGAGTCAATCGGTAGGTGAGCTCCTCCTTCCCGCGGAGCCAAGCTTCGAGGTGCGGGAGTACGGCACCGACGGCCCGCTGGCGCACGCAGATCCGTAATTCCAGCTGCGCATGCCAGGCCGCCACAATCCGTCGATGCCACAATTTAAGAGGGACCAAGGGACAATGGAAGTAGAATAAACAATTAGTAGGGAGTAAAGAAATACGCGCAACAGAGTACTGTATGCAGGTTCCGTGCGCATCTTCCGCTGCTTCGGCCCGTAAAACCAAGATGGTTGATAGGGCCATGGGAGATTGGTGGGATTAACCCTACTTACTTATTTATTCAATAGCCAGCTGCTCAACGGGTCGCCGGTTTAATCCCCTCTTTTTTTTTTGGACGAAGCTATGCTAAAGCCGCAGATGGCTATGTTTAGCTTTGCAATGAGTGTGTTTGTGGAAGGCTCACGAACAGAAGGTTCGACGCCTTGCCTGCTAACGACATCGGCGACCGTTCCGGAACCGTTAGAGTCGGTACAAAGAAGTCGAGCTCGGACGCTCAAGATCGCCGTGTAGTGGAAGGGAAGAAACTACCCGGTACATGACGGTACCGGGTATATGTTTGACGAAGGTCGATATTTTATATCTGTGAAGCCTCGAGCAACTTGAGAGACTTGGGGCTTGATTACAAAAAAAAAACAGATTCCTCGCTCAAAAATTACTTATTTTACTCATCGAGCCTTGTTTGGACCAATCGCATTTTTCCCCTCTAGAGAGGAGAGTCTAAGAATCCTCATGGATACCACTACGACGACTACTACGGTAATTATGTCCGACTCTGTGACGAAACGAGGCGGTTCGTCCCGAAAGACTTACCGACTAAAGTCAGCCTGAGCCCTTCCAAATAACATTATGGAACTATAGCTTTTATAGATTTTTTAAGCTTGTAAAGGAAATTAGTTCAGATTATTTATCTGCCAGCTTCTAATTGATGACTTTGCAAAAATACAAGGGGAGAAGAAAATTGCCCTTGCTGGTTTTCTTGCTGATTCTCTCCAATACAAGGTTTCCGCCCCAGACTAGTGAACCAATGGCATAGTATCTATGTCGTGTAAAAGTGATTGTATAAATCCTATTTGAAGAATACATTTTTCATTTTTCATTTTCAATCCCCCCTTGGCGAAAGCTCAAGCAAATGGGCAAGCTGGGGTGTGTGAGTAATTGCAATATGGACTCTACCATACACATACACACAAAAAGGAATGGAGAATACCGGGGAACTTAAGTGGGGTTGGTAGTACTCTTATTAGTAGCCCCATACACGTCCGCCGCCTCCACGGATTCCACGCGTTTCTCTTGAAAATATGCATACACGGACTTCTAAGCTTAATCTTTAACTGAGGTGATTTTGCATGATATGACGACGTACTCCGTAGTCGATAGGTTATTCGTAGTATACCGGTTTCAAGGTGTCGTCAGAAGTCCCAGGTTCGAATCCTGGTGGGGCAGATGTTTGTATGATGAATGTGAGCATTTGTACCTTAGTCATGGTTGTCATTATATATCTCCATCAAAAATATTTATATATGTATAACATATGTATGTCTATCCGTTACCCTAAATTCCATCATCATCACAGTTCATATACGCCCCCACCGGGGCTCGAGCCTACCCTAACTAAACCCTTAATCTAACACTAACTTACCCTAAATCCCATATGTTCTGGATACTTTTTACAATATGCTTGATAAAATTATTAGTGCCCATATACCTTACGCACAACAACGATCCTCCGATTATCCTATTTGGTTCACGCAAAAACTTATCACATTACACCGCAAGAGGAGGAAGGCATGAATTAGACGGAAGAAAATTAGTAATGTCAGAGTCTACAATATATTTTCAGAGTCATTCTTGTTATTTGTCACACATCAGCACAGTGAAAGCCAATATGGGGAATAACATGAAAAATTAAAAATTTATTCATTTATTTATTTTTTTAACAAATAGGATCAAACCGCAACGCATATTGCCAAACTTATGGTCAAATATCTACCACTACTTTTCTCTTCCAGGTTCGATGCGCCAACCATAGGCGATGACCTCGAGAACTGTATACTGACGTCATCCCCGCCTACTTCCTTGGAGCTTGGGCATGGTCTGCTTTCCCTTGCCGGGCATGAGCTTTACGCTAGGGGAAACTATGGTCGGGGATGCGAGCCAGCTTTATATGACGATGTGCATTATAGGGAGAAACGTGAGTTAAAGAGTTAATACATCACTACATATTATAAAACAAAGTCGCTTTCTCTGTCCCGCTTTCAGGATGCTTCTAGGATTGCCCCGTTTTTGTAGTGCATCAGGAATGTTTGCGGAAGCGAGGGTCGACTGCTTTTTGTTATTTCTCATTAATGCCTTTCGTAATTTTTGTTTATTATGTAATTTTGTTATTGATTATAATTTTTAAAATTTTGGGGGTTGACAAGAATATATTGTTCAATTAATGAGTTTTTATAAAATTGTTAAGAACTAAAATTTTATAAAAACTCATTAGGGCGTATAAATGCTATGAATGGAACCATAGAGTTTATATTGTCTGTCGTTTTTGCCTATTGTCGTGACATACATATTATAGGCATTCACTAGATTTGTCTGTTTTATTCTGTATTTATATATCTTTGTGTGTAATATTTTATTTATTTAGTTTTTGAGCGATTCGCGACTACTTCACAATTATGTCGCTGTATCATTAAAAATAAAAATCGCAGATACACTGTTACATCTATAGTATAATGTATGTATGTAATATGTATCTAACAGACAGACAAAAAAAAACTCAAATGCACTTAACACTTTCAACGATGTAATCTATAAAAATTATATATTTGTCATCAGCTTGTCTTATCAAAGGAACCAAAACTCACCCTTGCGGTACACCTCATAATATTATGAAGGGCTCACTATTTAACCAACTAGTTTTTGTTCTAGA
>JAYEAL010000431.1:0-100000 GCA_036419045.1 Scirpophaga incertulas
GCTTCAGTTCCCTATAGTTACCTACTAAGATGCTCCTGTAAAATTCCAAGTACATCGTCAATTCATACAAGAACAGTGTTGCTGATATGTGCCTGAAGATGTAAATACTCAGTAATCATTACCTATGATTTCCCTTTAAATTGGAACACAGGATTTTTACAGAAAATAGGAAAAATAAATGTCCCCAATCAGAGGACTCAAGCATATAGTATATTGCCAGTCATCCTATTATTGGTTTATAGTTGATTGGAAGAGCATTAACTCCGCAATTTATAATTTTTTTAAAGTTGCGCAAAATAACTAAAATTAGTTTAGTTTATTAAACTCAAAATTTATATTTGTTTATCAAACTTATAATGCATTCTGTTGCGAATGACAATTTTGGTAATTTGTATTTAGATTAGTTGTTAGAATTGACTTGTTTGTTAATTTTTGCAATAATACACTGACTCTGAATATTTTTTTATTTAATGCATGGATTTTACATAACAAATTATTCAAGAGAAACACTAGTTAATTTTTAATATTTGTTCCACATTTCAGAGCCTCTATTCCTAATATTTTCCATTCGTCTCCTTAACGTGAATTCCTAATTTATACTGCTTCTGTTGGCCAATGTTCAGATCCATACTAATGATACGTGGTATGAATTAAAAGAAAAAGCACCGTCCAAATTTTGTAAGACCGTCTAAAAACATCTTTATTAACTGGGAGCGAGAGCATTGAACCGCGGCCGACTAAACGGGTGGTTTGTTGCGAATTCCGAGCTGCCCCAGAAACAGCGCATCTTGCCGGACGCCGCCGCCTTGTAAATCACTCCAAGCAGTCAGCATCGACGCTCGTTCGCTCGGATTCGGCGGAAAATAGACATAGTTTTATGTGACCCGAAATTCGGACAACAGAATCCACTGACTGACTGGCTGCGAGCGACTGCGGCGTCCTCTGGTGAGTACGCCCTAAATCCCCACTATTAGCAATTTTCCCTATACTATATAGTAGATTTCCATGAAATGATTTATTGTGGTCGTGCTGCCAAATACTTACGTCAATCTTTGATCGCTGGATATTAATTTTGTATATAAATAGTTCGTCTTACTTACTCTTATTAGTAGTTACACCCTTCCAATTTGATTAATGCATTCAAAATACTATTTGTGTACTGTTAACCATTTTCATAATTATACATTTTTATGTCGATTTATTTTATGTATTATACATTTACTAAATACTCTCATAGCCAAGGCTGAATTTGTAACGGTCTCATAACAAATAAAAATAACTACTTATTACTATTACTATAAACCAGACTACGACCACATTCATAATCTTATTTACGGATGCTCTTCCAGCCGTCCTATCTTATTTATTATCCTTCCTATTCCTATCTTATTTACAAATGTCTCTAAAATGGTTTTAACGTGTAAAGCATTGCATAAATTATGAAATCCCATTTACCATGTCTAATCATGACAATATTATCGCCAAATTACACTTTCTGTAAATTAAAACAAAATTGAGTTCTATCACCATACATAAGGAAAAAAAATTGTCATTCACTTATTACAGTCATGTCGAAACCGTCGTTTAAGAACTTTTCGAGAAGGGCTCCCCTAGCGCACCCAGGGGAGCAAAGGGGGTCCTTAGATGCGACACTCGATCCTGAGGACCCCCTACAACGCCTGAGGATGGCCATCGTTGAGGTTTTTAGTGGGTAGGCCTCCCCCTTCTGGGGAGGAGAGCCCCACATAACCACCGGCTCTCTGCAGCCAGGGTATGCAATTCAATGCACTTTCCTCAGCGGAACAAAAAAAAGGTATTCATTGAGAGATTTTCAAGTTTAACTGATTCGTGGTGAGGGTGAGAATATATTTCAATTGGGCTGCCCCATTATATAATGTAATATTGGCAATAAATATAATTAAATTCATTTTAATCTTTATTGCACATTAATAATAGAGTACAAAAGTTTTTATGTAATAAGCAATCTAATATTTTCTTTCAATTAAAATATGTCGGTGTTTGAATAAGTTGATTGAATATGTGGTGATTAACTTAAAAGAATTAAGCAAAAATAGAGCAATATATATATATATATATATATATAGTATCAAATATACAATTATTAAATTTTAAACGTCGGGGTTACAGCAGAATACTAGTGACTGGCTCATCTGTATGAACAAATCATACAATAAAATCTCATTGATTTTATTCTTCCTCTTAATTATTGCACAACACAATATGAACAAATACAAATATGAATTGACATGTTTTTCATTTATTCCGTTTTTTAGTACTTTTTTTTATCGTTTGTTTATTATTTTGTGTGTTGTGATTGTGAGTATTGTGTCTCTATTAATGCGCAAATAAGTAAAATATTAAATTAAATTATTATTTAGTTAAATATTGATAACTAACAATCATATCTTAAGCAAAATGTTGAATTAATTCTTGTATGTTTTCAGTATATTATAATTGAAATTAGCTCTACAATGCCAATGTACCAGAGGCCACCATTCTGGCGAATACCACATCAACGTCCAGACCCTGATGATGAACCCAGGAACTTCGGCCAGAGAAGAAGGGTGAGTTTTATCAAAATTATAAAACAATTGTCACCCTTATTTACTCTTATCTTACTTAGTTAAACCTTATAAAGTGAACACAAATTGGAAATTTCCAATTTTAGAAGCACAGAGTCATTATTATTATTCGTTCGTGATATAAATTTCTTTATTTATATACTAAACTATAAAAACTATTATGGGTTATATTATGTTATGGGTTACCAACAATTTTTTTTATAAATAACTCACTAATATTTCGTAATAATTCTTAATATGAAAATGATATTTATTGTAAATTCTGGTAAAAGCGCGGTCACGTAAACAAACCGATATAGAGATCGGCCGAGCGGCACGGACGTACGTGCTGGCGGCTCCGGTTGTTTCATCAAATACCCTCGGTGCGGTATATCGAAGTAGGTCGATTGCGATGGCAGGGTTACACACGTGCATGTGCAGAGGAGCCGGGAGGGGTAGGACGGATGGTGCGGCTAATTTTGCGCGCACAACGTCGCGCGTGGCCGCCGTGCTCGCATCCGCGCAAATACGCGCGCTCGCGCACTGCATTTCTCCCGACATGGGGCGACTGCATACCTTCGTGGTGACCCTTCGCCGTGAGAGCCGCGACACCAACTGGGGACTCCGACTCGTGGGCGGCGCGGACCTCGCCACCCCGCTCATCGTCACCAGGGTACGACGACGAAGCGTGATACGTGCCGGTGTAAACAAACCGCCCCCAACCAATTAGCCAAACCTGTGATAGCTGTTTCCTTTCTGCGCTTACAGATATATAAATAATTTTGAAATTGGAACGGCATCCCCGTTTCTATTCGGAAAACAGTTACGTCCATTTACAAATCTTCGGGAAACGTTAAGTTTAAAAATATCAGAATAACGGGGCAATTAAAAAGAATTCTTCAGAGATTTAGAACGGGTGTCTAGGCTAGTTTGTCGTCGATGTCTCTTTATATCCGATGTATTCTGGGATATGTATCGGCGACTGACCGTTCGACAGCCGTGCGTAGACTCGACCTCATTACCATGAACAAAACATGATCATTATTTAGCCGGTCATAATACTCGTACTTTGTCAATGCAACCTAGCCCTCAAATCAACGTTTTGGCAAACACTATCGTTTTGATGAACTATATCTACAAACATGTAGGTAACGCGGCCTCGCCTGTCAAGGTTCATTGCACATTTTTTGCTCATTTCTTTTAATTTATGTCAATCACAATGACATATACAATAAACATATAAAAAAAACCGACATATTTTTTAATTACTACTGAAGTTATTCTTACCAAGAATTGTCAATGACATTCTCTTCACTAGTTAACTTGTCACAAGTTTGTATCGAATTCAGTCTATAGGTAGTTAAATCAATATTAAAAGATTTCAATATGATTTCGATTATCTATCGAGAAATCGACTAACAACACAGAAAATATTTCTAACTTGACAAGTAAAAATGCATTGTGACTTTATATCTGCCTGTACTTAATTTTTATTGTGCAATAAAGGTTGGAATTAAAAAATAAATCTGTTATATGTAATTTAATAAAGGAATTGTTTCTTATTGCTTTAAAAATTATATTGTTGAATATGCATACAACATAATCTACCAGTGGAGTACAGATAAACATATTGCATTGTTTTGACAACATAATTGACTCAATAATGCTTCAGCGTCACGCGCGTGCGTCGTTCGATCGTTTGGGTGTAATATAAAATTGGGTGAAAATATAAAATCTTGACATATGTTTGACAGATTGTCATCACAGCTCATATATATCGTCACCAAGGAGCACGAGCCTACCATACCATATGTTAGAGCAATTAGGCCTTAGTCATAGCCGGTAACACTGACAGTCCCGTCATAGCGAAACAAAAAATATTTATTTAAATAAATAGTACATAAGTATAGGAATAAATTAAGCTCGGTATGCGTGGACTCCTATTGCCGAAACAATGTTACAAAAAAAATTATTAAAAACTTGAAAAAATGTTTTACCGTCATCGCGGGTATTAATTTCGCGGGTATTATTTTATACCTATTTGAATTGTGTGATGAGGGCTAAAATTTCACCATCATACCGGAATCAATTTTTTTTATTTTATTTATTTTTATAAATATCTCGGTATGCGCGCTATTAATATCCGCGATGACGGTAAATCATTTTTAAAATTTTTTTTTTACATTTTTTCGGTAATAGGTATCCACGCATACCGAACTTAATTTATTCCTATACTTATGTACTATCTATTTAAATATTTTTTTTTTGATTCCGCTATAACGGGACTTTCAGTGTACCGGCTCCTGGACTATCAACTTCGCTGGCCTAGTGCACATTGATTGACTTCACATCACCTTTGTATTTCGTAAGTATGTGGAGATTGCCACACGATAATTTCATTCACCGTATCAGCATTGGATAAATGTATATTTGAAATTAGGAAAAACAAAACCACATTTATACCCGGTAGAATCGATTCAGAACCTCCCGATTTTCTAATCGACGTTATCGTCGCTCAATGAAATGACAGTTTATGTTTATGGGAAACTTGATTTTTAATTTGACGCTTACTAATGACAATATTGAAAATAAGTTGATATACTTTAATATGTGGCATCATCTCGTGCATTATAATTGGCTTTAGATAAGTTATTAGTAAACGTTTTATTTATTATTATCTGAATATAGAATATGTAGAGTTCAGTTCTCTGTTTGTTTGTATTTTGTTTTTTTTTGTTTTGATAAAGTCCTTAAAAATCAAATCAAAATCAAAATAATCTTTATTCAACATAGACCTTTACAGGCACTTATTGACGTCAACAGACAAAACAAAAAAAAAAGCTTAAAAAACAAAAACCTTGTCTGTACGTACGAATAAGGAAAAAAAAAATTATTGACTCGACTTAACACTCATACTTAGTCTATAATCCTATAGTTAGAAATCTGATAGCCTGGCATATAGTTTAGGCGACATTATAACTTAAATGAAAATAGAAAATAAATTAAACTCTTTTCTGTAGACATTATATGTAGGGTACTCAGTACAAAGTTTTGAGAAACTAATAAACCTTAAAACTAAAAAACCTCTTTACACCTTTTTTTAGAGAATATAAAAAAATATGCCGGATTAGGACTGTAAAAAGTGTGACCCACGAGTTTGACTAATGTGGTATCCAGGACGTACCTTGTTTTGAGCGCTGAGTGCGTGGGCGCGTTGTCGTGGTGAAGCAATAGCCCGCGGAGCCCGGTTTTCCGTCGTTGTTGATTGCAGTGAGAATTTGTGGCAGACATTTCGTAATATATCATTCGGCGTTAATACTGCTTTGATTTTTTAAACAATACTAAATACCCCTTCAAAGTGAAAACACTGGTATCAAAATTTTACCTGCCATTCTCAATCGTTTCACTTTAGTAGGCATTGCGGTTCGTTCTGAAATAGCCAAACTATCGTCTAATGAATTCTTTTTGAATCGAATTTATTATTTTTGGATTCCTCATCTGTCGCCTAGGGTGAAACTATCCTTCTCTCAAAAAGTAGAATGTTTATATTTAGAATGAAACAATGTCACGTAACACAAGTAAATGAAAAAGTCCTAAATTGTAAAATTACATTACAGATATGTTATACACACATTATTACTTATTTGCGGAACTCTTAGTATGCAATTTCTACTCGCACATGGCCGATAATTTTCAAATTCATAGTTTACCGTGGGAGAGCCATGCTTCGGCACGAATTGGGCCGGCTCGACCGGAGTGATACCACGGCCTCACAGAAAACCGGCGTAAAATAGCGCTTGCGCTGTGTTTCGCCGAGTGAGTGAGGGTAACGGAGACCCGGGGGGGTTGGGTCTCCAGTTCCCCCTTTATTCCCCTTTAAAAGGCCGGCAACGCATCTGTAACTCCTCTGGTGTTGCGGGTGTCCATGGGCAACGCTTATCGCTTACCATCAGGTGATCCGTTTGCTGCCCTATCCTATAAAAAAAATAAAATAAACACAAAAATAAAAATAAGCTTGCCATTCCAACGTACAAACTACAGAAATTTAAAAGCTCATTTATAGAGAAATGCATAGCCTTTTAAAACAAAGCTCAACAAAGATTTGCCGACTTCCCTTTTCATAGATTTAAACCTATTGTCAAAAATTACTTAAAAAAATAGGATTACCTAAATGATAATAATGTTTGGGTATAATTTTAAAGACTTGATAGTTACACTGCCAAATATTTAAACTAGTAAAAAGCACAATGAAACTATATCAGACTATTTATTTGAAGCCAGGTTCTTATTGACGACTCAGTAAAAATATAAAAAAATAACAAAATAGCCCTTGTTGGTTCTTTCCAGTACAAGGTCTCCCTCCCGCCGTAGACTTGTGAACCAATAGCGTAGCAACTTTGAAGAAAGATTATTAAAAGATTATTGAGTAAGTTTGACTGCTGTGAATATGAAATTACATTAATTCCGTTTTATCTAAAAACCTATAGAATACACAATCTACATGATAGAAACAGATGATTCGAAACAGAAGTGATGTAGTCTACGCACTACGACGTAGACGACCACTAAGGCATTAATTTAGTCTACGATTTCCGTAGTGAATAAGTCCAATCTCTGAACTATAAAAAAATAGTTTAATGTATGAACCAGCTTTATTATTGCTTGAAATCAAACAATCTTAAAAATACATACCAAAGCATTATTTATTTCCGGAAAACTTCCCATATACCGACTAATCTACTAATGTAGAGTCAGTAATTGGTAATACGAAGTGCTCAAGCAGGCGACTCTAGTAACCGAAAACTGGTACTACAAAGAAAATATGTATGCTCAATTTATGCCGCATATTTTGACATTCGCAAGAGAATCAAAAACTTAAGGTATTTAATTTTAGTTTTTGTAATTTTCTTACTAATTTCATATGCATAAAAACTAACACTGATACAAACGCACCGATATAAGGTTCTTGTGCGTCTTGCATATTCGCTGCGGATCTCCAAGGAACAACATGTTATTACATACGGTGTAACCACTTACTTTAATGAGAAAAAAAATTGATCTCGAAGTTCTTTGTCGATCTTAAAGCTCCAATTTCCAAAGTCGTAGTGGCAACTACTTTATAACGTTACTCTCGTGAAAATCGAAATAATACTGTTCAGAAATGGTGGGAGTTGTAGATGAAGAAACTAATGATGTAATCTGTGGTCGCAGCATAGTTTTCACTGGTATACAATTAGGTACTTAAAAGCAATACCACCCAAGCGTTGAGCGCACATTTTCCTCTGTACAACATATGCAATCACCTACGCCGATTACGGAGTGACCACAGTTTAGATATAATTACTTTGACAGGAACTGATCTTGACCAATAAACAAATTAGTGCCGTTATTTTATTAAATATACCAATTAAGCTAGCTTAAACAATAATTAAGGTGGAATAGATTGCTAACTGCACGCAATGGTTATGACTTCGTATACTATATTATGTACAAGCGACCATGATAAGTTTATCATAGTTACTTGTACAACGTAGTTCGGCCTATTATATCTAGATGGCGTTACTATATTAACAGAAGAACAGAGGAAGAATAGTGTATAAGTGATGGATACAATAAATAAATAAACAAAACTAGTCTACAAATTAGTATGCCGTAGTTCATTTGTTGAGTGATTTAAGTTTTAATGTAATACGTTCAATGGATAAAACGTATCACCCATTCTCTCAGAATTACCGCCGTCTAACATCAGTTGGCTTAACTGTATAAACTTTTCTAGGCTTTCATACGTACGTACATATACTCACATCTCTTTCCCATGAAACCGGAACCTAAGAGTTACAGATTGCAAACCATCATATAAACCACTCGACCATGTCGTCCTCGAATTTTTCTACGATTCTATAAATAATAATCATAAACGTGTGAAGTTAAGCGAGGAAATATATTATATAACTTAAACCCATTTCTATTGTTTGTGATCTACCACAGAAATGGTTTTAATAATGGTTTCAATTCCTTATCGTAAATCTTTATCTTGAAATTAGCTGGTGGTTTAAATTGATCGGGGGAGCTGATCAGTTTGAACTTCAGTGCAGCTACCATGAGTTTGCAGTCGACAGAGTATATTTGTATATTAACAATTTGTACAGTGCTCTTATGTACGATATACATTTTTCATATTAGATTGACATGACTTCTTATATCCTTATCGTATATAAGATGTTATACCTCAAATACCTATCGAAAACGATAATTCACTTTTAAAAAATTTGGAACCGAGACCTGGAGACCTATTTTTGAATTACGAATGCGATTTCGAAATCACCGCTGGCTAAATAGTCAGCGGTGATTATTCGGCAATGAAACCGAACTATTCGGCCGAATACGAGCACTGAAAAAGTTGCCGAATATGCCGAATACCGAATATTTACCGAATATTCGGCCCATCTCTAGTATTAAATAAGCAAATTGTATGTTTTATTATAAAA
Organism: Scirpophaga incertulas; assembly: GCA_036419045.1. Taxonomy (NCBI): domain Eukaryota; kingdom Metazoa; phylum Arthropoda; class Insecta; order Lepidoptera; family Crambidae; genus Scirpophaga; species Scirpophaga incertulas. The sequence continues at coordinate 9,071 of JAYEAL010000431.1, forward strand.
CATATTTATTATAGGTATACTTTTGAATAGACATGAAAGTTGACACAATTAATATCAGTTATATAATTCGCAATAAAAATGTCAACACTTGATTAGCAGCATACCTTTCACTCAAATGAAAATAAAATCATCTAGATAGCAGAGCTACATTTTTGCGCAGCTGACTCATCCACGCCCCGGCCAACTAAGATGTGGAGATTTCCACTATTTTAGCGAAAGCATCAACAGACATTTTAGTAATTATCTGATAAGAAAAGCCATTAAGCGTTTATTTTAAGAATTATACTACGTAAAACAAAGTAAGGGCCACTCGTTAGTTTATGATACTGTAATTTTCAAACGATTATGAGTTACTAATATATTTTTACGGTGGTTTTTTTTTTTTATATAAACATTAATATATGTTTGTCACTTGGATTTTTTCTAAAATTATTATATAATTCTATATTAATTACAGAATATTTCTATAGCGATGTGCCTAATATTTTTAATCCGATCCACAGTTGTCGTTCTATTATAAAATATTAATTAAGTAAAATCAAAAAGCTGAAATCAAAATAATTTCTTCAACATATGCCGTTACAAGCCTTGATTTCAAAACACATCTGAAAACAAAACAAGGAAAAAATAATATTAAAAGTGTTTTCCCTCTAAACCCAAACGTAGTTATCATTGTCCCAAGCCAACGATATTGGCGATGCCCCTGTCGAACAACAGACGTGGTTATCGTAGTCATACATAAGACCTCGTAGAGTTGTCCAACAAGTGGGTTTTATAATAAACATAAACTAGATGATAATTATATCGAATTCTGATGTAGTAATTACTCTTGTGAAGGTTGGAGGCTGTACATTGGAAGTTATTGACAAGTATGCTTGCTTAGTGCAAATAGCCCAACTAGGTAGATCCAACTTCCAGAAAGTATTGTATTTGTATTATATATTTAACTTGTAGCCAGCATATGCCCAAATCAGACTTTTAACCTCTTACAAGGTTGTTTGACGATTTAGTAAAGATTGCAGGAAAGCATCGGTTGCCAATAGCGCTGGACTGATCATTGTGGGGAAGCCCAGCCGCTAGGAGCGAGCGGCTCTCCATTAAAATAATCATGATTGTTATCTTTGAAGTTGATCATTGACTTATTCTTAATCAAAAACTTTAAACATCTTAGTATCGATTTTAAACGTTTTAAACCCTGTAGATTAATTAATAACCAGTCAATGGTTAGAATAATACCTTTTTGCTAAGTTTCATGTATAATTTTAATGATAGTAACAAAAATATGTTTTTAATCGAAATATCTCATGTTGCAATTTATATGAAGTATAACAGATTAACAAAACTTTTTTGAGGTATATTTTTTATAATGAACTTATATTTTAGTAAAGAAAAAGTTTTCTCATAATTTCTTTTTCAAATATTTGAATAGTTACTCTGCTTTTCTTGACAGAGATATATACAGCAAACAAATAATCTTTTAAATCGATTCAGTTGCCTATTCTAACTGTTGATATAACTAATAAGATGTTGTATTATCTTCATAGATGATGAAAGATTCTTATGGTGCCTCAAAATCAGGAGGAGTGATGGATACCACCACCATGCAATTCATAAACGTTTCCCTCTCTCCGAAATAATGTTTGATTATAAAATAGCTTAAATATTCTGCATATTAATGCCACCTGCCAATCAAAATCTCGTCTAAATCGGTTCAGTTGTTTTGAATTTTTGGCACAACAGACAGAAAGAAATGTTTGAAGTTTTTTTTTAATATCGTATTTCTTTCATATGCATTTGATCCAAAACTAAATTACTAACTATTAAAAAAAATATATAAATTACTAATCTAAGCAACAAATATGAATTTATTTACCTGCAATTATATAAAAGATGAGATAGGTAAGCATGTGACACTAATTAATTAGGAGCGGTCCCCCAACGCGAAGCTTTTTTAAAATATTAATACATACTTATACTTTAGGATTAATTTTCATTTATTATTTTTTACTTTTCAAAAGGTAGCTTATGTTTTTTTGTGTCGGGGTTTTTAAAATGTTGTGTATATATATATATATATATATATATATATATATATTATATATATATATATATATAATATATATATATATATATATATTTGAAAAAGTTTGGAAATTTCCATTTGTTAATTGACCTATTTTCTAATTTCGATTTAAATATTCTGTTAACAGAATAATTAATGGCTGTTATTCCAGTCTTGGACGCAGCTGCGTATATTGCCTGCACTTTAGCTATCTCAGTTAACCTTCTATGTTTCGAATCGACAGACGGTTGCCTTGAGCCATTTTATTTGACGTTAATGTAAAAATAGTCATTGCTTCCTCTAAGCGTGGTCCTGATTAATAATTCTCGTGTTATAACGTACATATTGATTTGAAAGATTGCAATTTCTATCTCTTTTATTGTGGATTGGTACATTTCCTCTTTTCTGTTCATACCTTACAGTAACGGATTTAGAAAATATGTGTCAGCGCTGTTTTCTTCTCGTGGATATTGTTACTGTAATTTATCACAATTATATATTATACAATTATACCTACTTATGAAGTTATGAACCCTTCAGGAGGAACAGCTGCAGTTACTAACATTTGTATACATATAAATTCATAACTCATGCGTCAATGCTCATCCTTTCTTAAGCAACCCTAAGATTTATCGCCCTGATATAGCATAGGCTCATGCACCGCTGTGAGGACGGTTATGTGCTGTGATGAATTAGTCAATACTGATTTTATACATATTATACGACGAATCGTAAACTTATTGGCATACGAATACATAATCGTAGATTAAAAAATTAAATAAAAAATTGTTGAGGTTGTAACCGTTTTAAACGTTACTATGTCCATGCTTATGAATAAATTAACGAACATGAATATATTACTTACAGAATATTCAACACATAGTCTCCATAGACTCCGATACGTACGAGTTTCAATTCCCTAAACTATCATTTTCTATGACAACAGTCTTTAGAATAATTGAAAGAGATCCATCACTTGTTAATTTTAAAGAGTTGCATTTTGTTCAAAAATAAATATATGAGTATGCCGTTTGTATATTTTTAAAGTTCTTGTAGGTAGTATATATATTTGAATAAGTTGATGGAGACATAAATTGTATGTTACAGCAACTCTTACCAGATTTAGAAGCCACCAGCTAAACTGTTAAATCTTCACGGTATATTTCGCCCATTACAAACCCCCCAAAAAAACTGGCTTAAGCACACTAATTACACCAAATCTGCCCGCCCACATCAAGACTTTCTGTAAAACCACATCCGTCCGATCCGTCGCTATGCCAGTGGTTATCATAGGAGGGACACGTCATCGACAAATCCAATATTATTAAAGAAATTATTTTATGTTTATCATGTTAATCTATGACTTCGACCAGATAAGTTTACGTTATATCGGATTTTTCTCGAGAGAAGAAGTATTTTCCCGCTGTAAAAATTAGCTTATATGTCAAACTATCTTTGTACAAATTTGCTCCAGAGTCTGTTCAGCCGTTTTTATCGAGTTTCCGTTTGGAAAAGATACCTGTGGAAAAAATTTTCTTAGTGTCTTAAAAAATCTCTTTTGACGTGAACAGACAGACAGCTTTATACTTTCAAGCTTATAAGTAGTAGGGATAAAAATATTTATAAATATAAAAATAAATAATTGTTGTATAATCTATTAACTTTCAGTCATTATTTTTACAATAACCTTTCTTCAAAGTTCTTATTCCAGAAACTGCTTACTCCATAATAAATGTATAGGAACTGCAAAAATAACATCACACGTTAATTATTCACACCTTATTAAATACCAATTATGAGTTCATGTATTGTTTCACATAAAAAACAAAACATTATTTCCCCTCAATGTCTTACAATCACCAGACTAGCAAACGATCTGTCAATAAACTCAAAGTTTCATGAAATGACCTGTCATAAACTCGAACTTACTTAAAATGACCCGTCAATAAGCTCGTGACTGTGACAAATATCGCGAGCTTCACACATTCTAATAATAAAATGATGTATAGTTAGCAAATACACACAACTCATTCATTCATGTCTACCTGTAAAATGATGAATGAATGTCATACGTCTTGGTTACAGGTGAGGTCAGGTAAACAAAGACAACAAGGAACTTTAACAGGGAACTGCGGAAATGCAGTGTTTACAATTATGTAAATAATTCGTTTTTAATTTTGTTGATTGTATTTTTTTTATGTTATTGTTCTTATATAATCAATTGCTATTCCTTAGCAAAAAATGGTCCTTCATTTGTTTCCAATATTTTACTCAGATAATTATTATTCAGCGCAAACACAGATTATTTGTTTAAATGTTAACATCTATTCAATCTTCAATTTGTAAATCAATCTCTGAATTATCGATTATTGGCCGTAACTTATGAAAATACTAAATTAATATTTTTAGTAGAACAATATCAGTAACAGTAAAAATAGCACATTTAGTAAATAGATAATAAAATCAGGTACTTTATTTCCATTCGTCTTAGGGTGATAAATATCTCGCAGACTAAACAGAGTCCGTGCAACGGCGATCTGCTTAATAAGATACAAATGAGTTGTGTTCTTTAGAAGCCACTTTTATGCAGTATGAGCTTAATGAAGCAAATAAGAATTTGGCATAAAACTAATATTAATTTATGATACACTTCAACAGGTGCACCTCGCTCTCACCGCACTCCAAACTTTTTTGACATTTTTGATATAATCATGTTCCCCAGAGGTAAAATAACTGCGGATACTGTAAGAACAATAATGTAAGAACGTTTTCGCGATATTCTTTTAATTATGGCGAGCGTATGGGTCTGGTTAATTTTTTTAAAGATAAACTGTAATTAATTCGTTTGTCATTTGATCGTCAAGTAAGGTTGATGTCTTATCGAGGTATCAAGATGTGTAGACGTATCGTTTGACGCCGCCGAATTCCTCACCGCCACGCGTAGTATGTTGATGGACATGTGATAAATATAGTCGCATGTCCTCGCCATTGACTTGAGGAAGTGTGATGGATTTGCGCAGGTCGAGTCGTCGATGCGACGCGGCCTCCATCTGATCCGGCGGTTGTTTTCAATAAAAATGTCAGGTTGGCTCGGCGACGTCGACGCACGTATTTAGCCTGGCGACGCGCCAAGCGTAGTGCATGCGCCCCTCCCTTCCCCTTTAGGTAGACAAGGTCACCCTAGTCATTAAAAATGGTTTACTAACCCCTATCCAGCTATGACTAAATCAACAGTACATTTATTTTTGTCAAAAATATTGAAATGGTATAAATTATTTATGTATTTCAATTATAATATATGATTCGAAGTATTAATCTATACGTTAGTAGATAGATACATTATACCTTTTAAGGACATGGATTATTATTTGCGCCAAGGCAAACTGAGTAATCTTTGGAATGTTAATTTAACTGTAAAACATGATTTTTCTCTCGATGTTTATGAATATATTTCATATGTTTTGCTTTGTATGTAGATCAAAACTACGCTTCCAGAGTTATTTGCTTCGTGATTTTATTGTATATTATATTATATACATAAATCCATAAATCCTGTTGATTTAGGTCAAGTAAACATCTATTTCATCTAATCTTAGTGTGTAAAGTCTGGGAATGTAATTAAATTCCTTTGATGTAAGGTCAGCTATTGCAAATTTCATTTCAATATTATAATACTATGTTTCCAATTAGCCACATGTAAATTAGGAATCTCGTAATGTCTGACACTTTAAAATTTATATATGTTATTGATTCCACTTTCTGTCGAATTTTACATTCCAATTATTGATGTCGTCCTCATCTTATTATATCTAATCCACTTCTGTAACTGCTGATGTTCCTGTGCCAAAAGCATATTTTAAGCAGATCAGGTTTCAACTATCTTCATTCAAGGAAACATCCAGAAAGCGATCCGTCTCATTTAGCCTGTCAAAGTTTTGCTTTATATGAAAGAAATAATGTTTATCTTTTATTTATTTTTCCAGGTGACTCCTGGCACCCCCGCCGGTCGTGATCTGCTCCGTGGTGACATCATCGCTAAGATCGACGATTACGATGCGCGAGACCTGAGACACGAGGATGCGCAGAATTTGTTCAGGAATGCTAGTAACAATATCAAGCTAGTAGTTCAAAGGTAAATGCCGATATAAATATTACATAAAAATATACTTGATTACCGATTTACCAACTACAGATTAATTCCAGTTAGCTTTCGCAAGAATTTAAGTCAAAAATCTCAAATAAACAGATAGTTTATTTAACAGTTTATCTAGAAGTGGTGAAACCGGCAGATTTATAAAATAGATTCAAAAATCTATTTTATAAATCTGAAAGCCAGCAGGTGCGTCCTTACTGAAACAAGAATTGATATTTCATTGTAACTAGATAATTCAACCTAAGAACAGAGAACACGTATACCAGTACATTTTTTTTGTACACAAATACCTCAATATACGTTGATTACTAAGATTATGAGTGGAATTATCTCGAATAGAGATTTCTTCCAACTCACTCAACCAGTGTTATAAGTAGTGTAAATACGTAAAGAATTTGTATTAATAATACAAAAACGAAATTTTATAAAAAAAAACTATTTATATTTTTTATGTGAAAATAATATGTAATATTGAATACACTTACACTGTCAAAATTGCAATAAAGTGTATACTGCAAGAATTTATATTCAAGCGAATGACATACAGCACAAGACAGCAATGAACTGGAATAGAAATTCTAAATCTAATTTGGCGTGTGTAACTTTAGAAAACCTGAAAGGTTGGTAGGTACCTGACTGGTACAAAATGCCTCTGGCATTAAGTACGCCATTGTACACATTGTACATAAAGACTAAATAAAAATTTTATCTATAATTTTTAATAGCATATTATTATAAAAATAAATAGTCTTTTCCGCTTGAAAACATATTTAATCTAGTCAGTTTCGTTGTGCTGAAAATATAGTGTGCCTCCAGGGGCGGTTCGAGTGCACACCTGTACTCGGTACCGCGTGCCTCGGGCAGTTTCGTAGGGCGGGTGCCCACGCCCACCTTCTATCACGAGTTCGCTGAGTAAGACTGCATCCACTAGGTGTACACGACTGTGCTCCTGTTTCCGACCTTGGTCTTGATATATCTTTGGCGTTTTCTGAATTGCATCATGTTGTTAATAATAATCGCGTCAGACGTGCAACAGAATTTTTCCGCACAATCTTTGATCAGACTGACTAATTTACAAACAGAGTATCAAGACCGAGTGAAAATAAGCACTCGCAAACACATATAACGGTGTATTACGGGAATAAGATAAACGACGTGGTTTCATAGTTTTATTTTCAAACATTGTGGTTTATGTAATTTGACTAAAAGCCTTCAGAAATTTAATACACAACGAATATGCAAGTCAGAAATCGACAACAATTTGTGATGCAGACATTCCTCAACTTGAAAGTATAATATATGTCTAGGTTTATTAATAAACTATACCCAATGCATTGTTTTGAGAAATTGTATGCCGCGAATTGCTGTAGCTTTTGTGTTCGTCAATAGAACTGTCGAGCGATAGTTCATATGTGACATAGTATCGATAAAGACGTGATGCGCTATAATTAATCGATGTCTTATAGCAATAGTGCAATTCCAGACGTGTTGATAGGTACAGTGTACGTCAAATGATAGGTGTAATAATCGATTGCTAGTATTGTATTGATTGCAAATCCCTTATTTGTACTGATTAAGTGAGATAGTATGAATTGGATCTTATTTTAAATACATTTATCTAAATAATTTGAATGCAGAAAAGCTACTGCATACAACTATTTCAAACTTAATCTTTGTTCCAGTTTTTGATATTAACCAATAAACATAAAATTCTCAAAATTAATAATTATCGAAAAAAATCTTTCGCTTTCTTATTACCATTTGTTTATAAAAAATAATGATAATATAGAAAAATACTTAGAGATATAGATAGCCAATTTAATTGAATATAGGTAAGTATATCGTTAGAATTAATCGTAATGAATTCGTTACGTTTATATGCATCTTGTATGATCGTTATAATTGCATAATCATTGTTGTCTTAACATTTATAATTTGTATTGAATGCACATTGTACCTAAATCTCTCTATATTGTGTCTACGTATTTTATTGATTATTTAATCATGATACTTACGGTAATTAATATACTTGTTATAATTAGTGCTAACATATGTGCAATAAAGGTCATTTATCAATATTGAAACCTTTGTTTTATTGTTGAATGTGTTATTGCATATTTTTCTGATTAAGATATATTATTTAGATCAAAATGTTAAATTTGCTATATCAACGAGTATATTAATCGGCCTAAACCTATTTATACGTTTGTAAACCCCTGTCAAATCCTATTGTAACCTTTTATTCTGATCACAAATTCCCATTTTTTAAATGTCACTGTTAACTACTATAAATATCGTTAAAGTCTTATTAGTGAAGCGGGAGTTCGTGATTTGAATATAATGTAGTGAGAATAGTAATTGTTCATAGTTGTATTTCATTACATTCATATGCATGATGTATGTATAGGGATGTGGACCGCGACATTCCTGTGGGGACACCACTCGCGCCGAGGTCGCCTATATTCAACTCCGTGGCACCACCATACAGGTAGTACTTGTTACTCGCAAAAGTGCCTAGTGAAAAACCTAGTGTCTAGTCAATCTCGCGAAAGCTTATTCCATTCAAATGAATATTACTTTGAAAATTTGAGCTCGTATTTAAGAAGCAGTAAGATTTTACGACCAATGTAACTTACGATCGTTCGTAATTAATTATTATCAATACTAGTCTTTGACCACGTGACGTGTGTCAATCGAGTACATTGCCCATTTTTCCGTTAAGCAACTGCAATGCATGCTTCTAAGGAATATTTATTGTGATATTGACTAGAGACGCTGGAATTATTCGCCCTTGTACAAGTTTAAAAATAATAATTGAATGTTTAATTTGATCCGAATTTCATTCATTCATATTTTCAATGTGAAAAGCTAAAAATTATGTAGCTACATGTGATCAAACCATAGTGTACATCAGTAGTAATCAATTTTCCAGTACCATAAGAACCTATAGAAAGTAGGTTTTAATGCTCATGTGTATTTTACTCAGTAAGAAAGTTCCATTCCACAAAAAAACTTTCTAACTAATGAATGTAATAAAACTGAAAAATAAATTCATAATCCATTTTATTATGTCTATTGTTAATATATGTGTCGGTTAATTTTTATATTTATTTTCTTTAATGGCAATTAGGTAATAAAACTAGTGTAATCTGTATCTCTTGTTACGATTCTTGTTCTTGTTCTCTCTTCTTACGATTAAGTGGAATTTAAATGAGTTGAATAATTTATATAAAATATTGTTGGTTAATCAGGGATATTTCCGAATAATTGATCAACAGGTGTTCCAAACCTGTTCATAGATGGCGCTGGGCGTCTTCAACTTGCGCTACCCACATAGATTAAACACAGTATTTCTAAAGTTCCATAGACTATGATTAGATACAATATTGATATGTACTTTATTACGTTCGGAATACTCAACGGGACATCGAGAGCATATCGTGGATTGACTGCCGTACCAAAGGATATGGTCACCGGGATTCTGGGCAGAGCCAGGGAGAGATGTGACATAGCTGGAGGCGGGGCTCGACAGACTACGATCGGAAAGGGAGGCAAACTTCGAGCGGCTTTGCCCCGGACCGCTTTTCTGTGTAGAAACGGACATCCCTTTTTTTTCTGAATAAGAAAGCGTATTTTACTACAAATGTACACAAAGTTGACATCTCTCAGGAAAAAAGCACCAACAAATTTATTTTTCATTAGCTATCAGAAACTGAAGTAGTAACAGATGGACTATTTATTAAATAAGTAAATGGTGAACATATTTATAGATAGTCTATGCTAACTCTGGAACTTTTGTAAAGGACTCCAAGCCCGTTGCCCGCGGCGGCGTGGAGAGGCCCGGAGTCGTTACCGCGCAGCACCCCCGTGCCGCACTACTCACCCTTCCCAGTGCAGCACGAGGGTGAATACCGCTCCATGCTCTTATCGCCCTCCTCAACACGCACCGACGACACCGTGGATGAGTCCATTCAAAGTCAGGTAAGGCTTCTGCACATTTGATACGTCTATACCGTACTTAATGATTCCGACGACCACATACTAATAACAATGGAGAATCCATTCGGAACCAAAAACTACTTTTCAACCATTAATACAAATGTACCGCGTTTCGCAAATATAACATCCACGTAGCGAAAATAATGAACAAATCCATGCAAATCTAGGTGAGACACAGTTACTGATATGGAAATGTTCACTACTAGCTGGCCTGACTTCGTACTGCCTCAATCGATAAATAAAAGACTTAAACTTTTTTTTCATGACAGAAATCCCCAAAACATAACAAAGGTTTACTTCAAGCGAACCAGTTTTATTAATCAAAATTATTGTTTATATTTACTTCCGTGTATTTTCATATTTATTCAAAATTCTTTTAACTGTCTCTGGACTTCCACAAATAATTCAAGACGGAAATACTCTACCGTACTCACTGTTGCCCACGTCCACGCTTCTACTATACCGAACAAGTCCACCCAGAACCATAAATTATTGAACAACAGTAATGCTTTTTTAGTCAGGTGCTGTTATTGCTTGTAAATAAAATATACAACGAAATAAATAAATAGACAGATTCCTATTTCTCCTTTAGGCGCAGTTGTTTTTTTTTTTATAGGATAGGACAGCTAACGAGCAAACAGATCACCTGATGGTAAGCGATAACCGTTGCCTATGGACACCCGCAACACCAGACGAGTCACAGATGAAGGAAGATGAAGGAATAAGGGGGGAAGGGGGTGTTGGGTACCCTCACTCACTCAGTCGGCGAAATCACTCCGGTCGAGCCAGCCCAATGTAGTCTTTTACCTCAAATATAAAATATACTTACACTTTGCCTCTACAGTGGTCGCAAGAAAACTGCAGTCTGCCATAATGATTTTATAAATAGTTAAAATATCAGTATTCAAAATCCAGTATGATACTATTTTGTACCACAGAATTTTTAACGTGTTGGTCTCGAGTTCATGAAGGGGCACTTAACCTCTGTAAGGAAGCACGGGTAACAACAACATAATGTAATAACGAAAATTGGTATTTGAAATACATTTTCATTTTAATCAGGTAACAAAATGGAAAGGTACCCGGTGTAAACATTTTTATAAACAAGTAAATAATATAAAAACTAAAGAATAAACATGGCATGGAGATTATCACATCAGGAGGAGCGCTGTAGTGGTGGATACGAAACGCGCTATGAGAACGTCATTTTTTTTACTTCATCAAGATACCGCGAATCAAATACTGATAATAAGAAAGTTTAATGAACATACTTTGCCTGGATGGTATAGGGACCGACCAGAAATTATGTAGATATTGTTTAAAGCGCGAAATGTCCAGATGCCAGAGCCGTAAAGAAACTATTTAATAATGAAATTTAGTGCAACATTCTAAAACTCTATTAAAATTCATAGTTTATATAACACTCACTATGTAATAACAATTAAATAAGGCCAAACTTTTATAGGCGATTTGTAACATGGCTGTCGATAAAAGATTGAAAGACGCTGTTGCAACTAAGCACAGGTCACCCTAGCCGTCACAGGGACACGCTTGTGATGCCGAACTGATAATACCCATCGGATCGATTAACCAGCAGTCTGACCACCCACCAATGTCCATATAATCACCGTAGCATATAAATGTTTACTGCTGGAGTTAGTTATTGATCTAAGTACCCATACATCAATCCAAATCAATTATGCAGCGAAAGTTTTGTTAAAATTCCTATAATAGCTTGCAAATCAATAGTTTTTAACAGAGGTGGGGATTTTGAAGTAAAGAAGCCAATAGATCATACTAGCATCTACATTATATACATATGTATACGAAGCTATGTATAAAAAATTGCGTTTTTACAAGCTTTTATTTAGTTTCACCTGTCCCGTTGTCTGTCGTTCTGTAATCAAATCTTGCAACTTAAATTTGATCCACAATTGTGATAGCTTGAGGAAAATGTTGTGTTGTATTAAATGTAACACGCTTTATTTATAAATGGGGACTATGATAAAGAGGGGGGACGAGATTGAATAATTATGTATGGTGAAAAGTTTTAGTGTTAAAATTAAATAAATTTGTACAATATGGAATTATTTTGTCCTAGACGAAGACGCTTATTTGTCGTTAAAGGTTACAATCAAGTTACAAAGTGTTATATTTCTTTTTAGAGTTAATTTATTTTTAACTTTTTAGTTCATTTTATAAACAAATAATAAAAGCTTGTTTTTAAAAAGGTATTTTTTTCTTTAATTTTTATAAATCATCATCATAAATACAGTTATTTCAAGTTATAATAATAATAATGTTTAAAAACAAAACTATTCTTATTATAATTATAAGAATAATTTTGTTTTTGGTCTGCACGTAAATAATACTTCATACGTTGTCAGACTTATAAAGAGTCGGTAATGCACTTATTTTTATTCATATTGTTATGTTTCTGTTATTTACGAGCGTTTCGTCTTCACTTTAAAAATGAAATCAAGGTCTTGGGAAATATTTGTGGAATTATATTTATTACATTACACCTATTCCATTCGAACCGATGCTAGTTGACAAGATTTGAAGGCATGCTTTATCAAAAACAATTTATGTAGTTCGTAGTTGATTATTTAATCTACATGTCCATCTACATTTTCGTGAAACAGATATTATGTTAACAGTATCCGTCCTTGACTAGAAAATGAAATAGGTTAACAAAATCACGTTTATTCGTTAAATGACGTTGTCGTTACTTGGCGACCGTCCAGGCTCTAATGTCTAATGATATTCCTTTATTAATTAGATAGCTTCAAGCCGCCTATGTAACAGAAACAAGATGTCCCGTAGGGTAACGTACATTATAACGGGCTGCCTGAGAATGTTCTGGAGATCGGCTAAATCAGCTGTAATGAATCACAATCATGATTTCAGTACAGCCAGTGAACGCTCACGCTATTTTAAAATGTTAATGATCAATCGACGGTTTGAGACGCAACAACAGTAGGCACAGATGGTATATCTAGACATTATTAACGTTATAGCAGAGTAGTTTTTGAAAACTAAATAATGGAATGTTGGGTGGCAAGGTCATTCCATATGTTATTATTATTATTATAATCTAATAGAGTCATTTTACAATTCTTTACAAATACGGCATTATTTCGAGTGCAATGCAGCAAGTACATTTTATATAAAATGCAATAATGGTTTCAATATCTGTTTTCATTTATACTTCTTATTAACTAATATACTTAATAAGAAGTATAAATAAAAAAAATATTTCTGATAATTCATATAGTTGTAGTAAAGCTGAAACGTTACTTAGTAATTGAAATCGCATAGAATACAACTATCAATACTTATGATAACAATTGGTGACAAGATACTGCCCTGATGAACTCTTAAACCGAGGCTTTATAACTATGTTGATGAGCCAAACAAAGAACAAAAATGTCTAAATAAACATTAATTCATTACTATATACTATATGAATACGAGAAAAAAGGATCCCGACCTGTCCTATACGGAGCAGCCGTTTCAGAAATTAGTACTAGAAACCAGTACTCATCTAAATCGCAATATTAACCACAAACATCAACCATTAATTCACATTATTGCTAATATTATAGTTATATGATTATTCTCAATCACTTAAAGTTTTCAATTAATCGTTATTAATGCCGATGTACTAAAACTGAATAAATAAAAAATGTGTATCAATAAATACTGACTGGATATTCTAGTTGAAAATTGAAGTATCCCATTTATAAAGTATAATTTCAAATCTGCGACAGGGAAATATTTTATGTCTTACATATATGATTTAGTAAATATTCTACGATTTTCGTGCGTACATATAGCAAGGCTGTGGAGCGGTAGGCTGCGCCCACGCCGAAAGCCATTTTACCGCCTATTTTCCAAAATAGAATATGCATTGAAATCGCGTTGTTTACTCGTGAAGAGTGGCTGGAGCGGCAGTCTGTGATCGAGCGTTGTACGACACACGTCCGCGCTAGTGCTAAAATGGCTGTCAACCCAAATTTCTTCCCCAACGGGTACCAGGATCCCATGCATCCTGAGGAAGAGGTTGTCACCAACTGGGTGCGTGTCGTTTCAACTTATCTTCTGCTATTTTCTCACTCGTAACAGAAGCTCGCATTCTGTAGCCGATGTCATGATTAAGGTGATCAGAATGTGAATCGTTAAATCGTCATGGCTTCGGTACAAAGTGGTCAGTTCGTCTAGAATGTTCAAACGCCATCGTCTAATTTTGGAGCACTTGAAACGTGCGCGTAGTGTTACAAAATATGTGATGTAATAACTCGCATGCTTTATAGTGATTTTCCGAAAGAAGTGGCTGTGCCATTGCTTCTCATATTAGGTACTCATACATCTTTTACCGTAGAAATATATTTAATATCTTATGCATATATCATGCTATGCATGTATGCTTAAACCATTAACACTCAAATATTAGTAGCACAACATATGTTCCTCTTCAATTTAATTTCTGATGGAAACTGTAGTCATATATAAAAATAGCATAATCTCAAATATGCTTGTTACATCTTATAGTATTGTTGTATGAATGCTTTTTGTTATATTAGGAAACAAAGTGTTGTAATACATTAACAAATATCCAACAAACAGTAATTATTTAATAAACAGTAAACAAACATATCAGAAAACAAGATCGGCAATAAAATCTCCCATACATTGTTGACAATAATCAAAAGATTCGATTATGTTTAAGAAACCAACCGACCCGACGAACTTTGTATCGCCTAACAATCAATAAATCTTAGAATTAATTCGCAATAACTACATGGAGCTGTCAACTGCGGAAGATGGCAGTGTCCTAAAAATAACATTATAATCAACATCTATCCAAATCAAAATAATATTTATTAAGCATAGGCCTTTAAAGTTACTTATAGCAAAGCAAATTTAAAAATACGTAATATAATACACAGAGCCCGTGCGTATGCACATACAAGGTTCTTTGTATTATACAATATATAGGAATATTTTCTTTCAGCCCGTAGTTTCGCCCGCATTATCGAGTTTTCCAAAAAGTTATGATCTTCCCTGGGTCTCCAACCATCCTCATATGAAAAGATTTTTATCCGATTTTCCGCAGGAAAAATATATTTTCCTATGGAAAATGCCTGCTCGTGTACCTATTCAAACAACATTTGTCATCCCCTATTTTATTTATATCTAATGAAATAATATCCTATTTGTTTGTATCTAATCAAAGCCTAAAAAATAATTGAAATATGACGTACTTCCTATACAAACTTTCATCCCCTATTTCACCCTCTTTTTTGGCATTAAAAAGTAGTATAATATGTCGTTTCTGAGGCTTAGTAGGTTTCGCGTGAAAGCGCGACAGACAGACAGCTACATGCTTTCGCATTTATACTATTAGTTAGAAAGAAATAATAATGAAAAACAAAAAGGACATATATATGAAATTCTAATTATACTAATAAACACATTTCAATTTTTTCCCCCCACTTTTTTTATATTTCATTATTATTCTGCTGTTCATGACGGCAACTAATCAATTACATTATTAAATAGTATACTAATAAACGTATTTCTATAAAACTCTATTATTATTTATTACTCATATACAAAATTACAATGGAATAGTAATATGTAGCAAAATGGTTCTTTCTGAATCTGAATGTTATTGCCCGATAAATATTTTTTAATGATCGCATGATTGGAAATGATGCGATTCGTAACGGATTTATTTTTGGGTATTCATTCCCGTGTTTTAATCGATGAAAGCTATCTGTTATGATCACCACACGGCATGTGAATTATATCAGAAATAATGAGAACCACTCTTTATTATCATAATTAATCTTTCAAGACGCTGTGATATGGATTCGCAGCTGTGGATCTATTTTTGCACCAATGTCGTCGTCAGAAAATTTTACACCCACTTGAACTTTCAGTAAGAACGCTTGCGCGTAACGCAACTGAATCATGGTCTGTGGACGTGCCAACGTTTAAATTGTTTGCCTAATTTCATAATTTCATGTAACAAACAGAAATCACTTTTATATCACATTTCTACCAAAATTCCACGACCTGCATGTGGAGTTTGTTTATTATCCACCCACACCTTGTATAAATATTTGAGAGCTGCAAGATATAACTAAGTCCATTTTAAAGTTTTTCGTATTTCACTATACTTTAAACTTTATTGTATTTTGTTAACAAAAATTTATATTAACAGTCTTCCGTAGCCGAATGGTTAGTAAACCGGTTTCAAGATGTGGCCATCTCAGGTCCCGGGTTCGAGTCCCGGTGCTCTAGATCCCATAACACAAGCCTTGTAGTACTTACTTTGGGCTAGGCTATTTAATGTGAGTGTCATTTATTTATATATTAAATTTCCGCATATAGAACATATCTATATAAACATAATTCAAAGAAATATATATCAACATTGCGTCATCCGGTAAAATCATGTCCTGTAAACAAAGACACAAATAAACACTAGAAAGATATTCAACTATTGGCACATTTACTCAAACATTAGTACAACAACATTCTTCGTACGCTGGGCACTTTTATAATAGACCATGATTCACTGGCGGAACGAACAACAACCGCGAATGTGTAGGTAATGTCCGTTTTACAATATGCAAACATTTTATAGCGGTTGGTCTTTATGTGCAAAATCTTCAAACCTCATAAAATTAAACTGCACACTATTTTAGGGCGGAATGTTGGTTTATTTAAGCTGATTGATCAGTCTGTAAATACGCGCACAACACTTAGGTATCTATTGTCATCGTTCGTTGAAAATGCATCATTCCCTAACCCTCTTATTAATTATATAATATTAGTATAGATTTAGGTTATTCATTATATGCTTATTAATTATTGAGGACCGATAGTATGCGTTATTAAATTATTAAAATAACAACGGAATCTATGATTCTATAAGTAACACTTAAGAATCAAAATTAAATTGGTTATACAATAAATGCAAATTATTTGTATGTATTTTGAGGTGTATGCTAAAGCTGTATTACTATATGAAATATTCACTTACTTTCTGTGAAATTATAATAATTAATTAAATAAATAGCGTTACATCAAAAGTACATCCAAAGAAAATTGATACGTTAAAAGTAGAATATCAAGTGGAAACATTGTGTTATAAATAAATAATTTCCTCATACTTACTTTAGTTTTAAAGACTTTTTGTAATAAATTCTTAATAGGTACTCATTCAAGGAAAGTGAGATAAAACATAACCGCATATAAATTATCCGTGGCTTTTACAATATTACTATTTAAGTTATACAATAATTTATCTATGGTCATTCAATTATTCACTCAATCGATTACCGAATATTTACGTACCACCACCATGTGCTAACATATTGATAAGTACCTAAATACTTATTAAGAATTCGAATACCAATATACCTATATGATATGTCCTGAATCGTCTAAAATCTATAAATGATAATTGTATACTATAAATATTGTAAATTTTATATTAGTTATAATTGTAAAGCTACTGCTTTTCATGATGCAAACAGCGGCTAACTTTTAGAATCTTGGGGAAAGTTACGTACGTACAACGCAAATTTGTCACAAAATGTTTCCAAAATTGTATTTTTAATTACTATGTCCATTTAAATCGAAATTAACAAGATGAATTCTGGAATATTTAATCGATAGATGATCTTTGTTTTTTACGTACAGTAACTAGTGTAAGAAGTTAAGGCTACCTTATTCAAAGCGATATGATTTTTACATGCGTATTAGAATCGCTTATATTTTCAAAGTTGACCACGACCCACATGCAAATGATACGATCATATAAATATAACGGAATAGTGTCAGAAATCATAACCCACATGGAGGAGCCTCGGGGTATATTTAGAATGACGTGCCGCGTGCGTCGAGTTTTTGTACGCTCATGTTTTGCACCGTTTCATATTCTGAAAATTTCATATAATCCTAGTTAAAAACTGATTTTTTTTTAGATTTTATTACCCTTTAATTTGACTGTGAAATTCACGGTCATGGAGGTCGTTGAACGTCATCTTTCAATGACCCACACATAAAGAAAACCTTGAATTGCAACGTCACTCACGTGTAAATTATTTCAATGACAAGTTCATGTAAGCTTCGTAAAAATAAACCAGTTACCACTGTCTGCACTAAAATAGAACATGTCATAATGTACTAGTAACACTGTGCCTAATTAGCTGTTCGAATGCTTTAAGTGCCTACTATTTGTTATTATTTTTTATGTAATCCAACCCAAGGATCTTTACACCAATAGGACCTATTGGATGGTTTGAATGGTAATCCAGCATCTTCCTGCGTACTTGTCACCAAATTGTCAGTCCAAGTTTTCCTATTCTACGTTTCCCAGCATATGCCTGCCACTCGAGAATCTTTCCGTCATAATAGCCGCCAGTCCTAAAACCATATACCCTAGCAACTGCTACTTAAGAATCCTGCGGGCTGATTCGCTAGACGTACTCACAGGGGCCAAACAACAATGAAAATATTGTTAATACTCTTGTACTGATAGCCTAAGATTTGGGCTGGCAATGTACAAATAAAACTTTACAAATGTAAATTTGTTATTGATCAGGCCTGAACTGCTCACTTTTGTTGACCATATATGTTATGAAAAATAGGAACAATCAGTATGTGAAATTGTTGCCCACAGCCTTACCGCACCACACCTCTTGTGTTGCCCGGCGCCAAGGTACGCCGTGAGCCGGGCCCCACAGAAAGCTACCTGCGTCATCATCCAAACCCTGCCATGAGGGCACCGCCACACCATGACTACAGGGACACACTGATGAAGCAAAAGGTATTCATTCTCTGGTTACTATCATCCCAACCACAACTACACCCCTCCTAAACAGGGAGGGTATGCACCGTTTATCAATTACCTGACCCGGTGCTGCTGAGTGGGGCACCACTAAGGTTATTATCCGTCCGCAATCGCCTCAAACTATAGACAAGACAGAGTATGGTAGATTAGTGGGTATACAATACGATACACTGCTACAGGTTAGACATCGGTAAGTATTATTCCATTTCCAAAAAGTGGTGATTAGTAGCAGTATAAGATCACCTTCTCCCGCTGCATTACCTATCGGAGGGAATTGTCCTTCTCGGAAACGAAGGAACTCCTAATAGATTATATATTTTTTTGATTAATTTGTATACACAAATTATGTTACATAAAATTATTTATAACGGCTAGCTTATCTCTGTAAGACATCTCTTCTAAACAACTCTAGAAACAATTTGAAATTATATCGGCGGGAAGATAGTGTACATTTAGGTATATTACTAAAATACAATTTCGATTTACATGTAAAAATACTTTACAAACATTAATATATACATACATAAACATCTAAAACTATTATATATTATGACAAATCGGAGTTCCTATTTACCTATATAGGTGAAAAGTATCGCACGATTATTACTATTAAACTAAATAGTTTAATAGTAATCACCGTGCGATAGAATCAGATATGTAACTTACGTAAGATATACGTATCTAAAATACAGACACAAGATACAATATATTTATTTTCATCTTGTAACTATTTATAAAACATTTTTTACATTAATTTTGTATTTAAATACATTTGTTTACTATTTATTTTAGTATTTGTAGATACTAGATTTGACAAAATATTGTAATTGATAGCTATGTGATTCTATTATGACACCTGAGCTGACAATAATTTTATTTGTGAATAAAACTGAACGCGTCATTCAATCTTAAAGGTAGCGCCAAATTGAAAGATGGCATAGATGAATGCTATAAAATGTCATCGTCACTTATTATAGAATTTTAAATACAATCAATTCTGGAATCTGAAAATGTTTATTTCACAATATTTTTTAATCCAGATACTTTATTTTAGGTATCTCGTACGTTACTGGGTGTGATGGTATAAAAGGCCGTTATGTCGGCATCAAACTCACTCCATATGACGAACCGATTAATCGACTAGTCTCCTACAGCTGAGAAAGCGAATGCATCTGGAGTCATTTGACATATATTAGACAATAAGTTATAGGTTGTTCTAAAAATACCCTTACACTCACACATACTGTTCTATGCTTTGTAAAAACTTCGCGTTCTGTTCAATGATAAAATCTGATACATTATTAACACATACATACATAATTTTATTAACAATGACAACTCTGAGCACAATCTTGTTTATTCAGTAGCTGATATTAGTATAAATTTAAACTTTGATCGGAATGTGTTTGTACTGCATGCCAGTAGCATAGCTTTATAGGAATTATTTAATAAAAATTTATGTAGGATTACTTTGCAAAACAAAAACAAATTACCCTTAAAAAGTATACTAGCTATGTAGAATTAGAAATTCATGGCAACTTGACAAAGATAATTTTTATGTGCAAGTCGGCGTTTAAATTCATCTTATTACGACCATACAAAAAAACGCATGTCCAACCTAGAATAAAATATGCACAATATTGCCGCACTGCGCGTGTTGACCCATCAGACGTGCACTTAATGGCATTAGTACGTCATTGTGACTTTTTGGTAGCCGTTTACTTGTTAATTCATTAGCTTTGGATTTAAATAAATTAACGTAGTTTATTTCTGCTTAACTACAGTGGAGGTTTCTCTGCAGAACTTATATAACGAAATCCTAACTGATAACTAGAATCAGTAATGTTTCTCAACCCTAGATCACTATAGAAAAATATTTCTATGCAGCTAAATAAAACATAAATGTCGATATAATATCACGTACAGCATAGCACGATTTAATGGATATTTAATGAAAACTCAGGTGGCCGAGTCGGTGTTGCAGCGGGTGGTCGGCGATGAGGGCAACAAGGTGGTTTTTTGGATAGTGTGAGCTTCGAGCATGCGGCGACAAACTTCTGTTACGAAGCCAAAAAGCTTGTGATCCACTGCATACGACCGAACCTCATGTTTTACAGCTTCTCATACAACTACAATCTTACCAGCCAGTCGTGATTTCATACTCCAACTTATTTTCTTTACGTAATTAAAGTATACATACAAACAACGCTGAATACCTGTTCAGTTCTAAAGGGTCGACTATTTATATGGAATACATATGTATCTCTTCTAGATAATAATAACTTTGTTCACCTTTTAAAATATATAACTATATTAAACTAAATAATAAAACCGATTTATATGATAGAGAGGCAATTTATCTGATTTTTACCTAAAAATAACATAACATAGCCAAACAATAGATGCAATAAAAATAACATAGCAATATAATTTTTATTATGCATCTCATTACTACCTGTTCATGACAATTTATGACTAGCTACAAATCATTAAAATTTATTTTCTATTTCATTACAAAATCACATTTGGCACTGACAACCGTTCTTGCTTTTGTTGTATTAGATCATAAGGGATTCAAACATGCATCTGTCCGTTCGTCATTTCCTTTGATCTCTAGCATCGATGTATAGTCTACATTACATAGCCGTGTAATTAGTTACCTTCATCGTACATGTTTCCCTTAATTTCCTTTGGAATGATGATGATAATTACAAATATACTTTATGATCTTAATTTCATGGTATTAAATTCTTTGTAATATAGTGTAAATGTAAATCCGTTAATGTATTATCGCTTCAGATGGTGCACAAGCAGTTCAACTCTCCCATCAATCTATATTCGGACCAAAACATCGCCAACTCGATTAGGCAACAAAGCTCGCCCTTGCCGTAAGTATAGTCTTTAGAAATTTATATAAAAGTATACATTACGATACGTATTACACTTTTAATCTATATAGTAGTTAAGTTTTTAGTTAATTTTGAACATTCAGATAACGATTAATGTTAAAAATCAAACTTCGTGCGGTAACGAAGTTATTTTTGGCACTGATTTACAATAACATGGCTCGCAGCCAAACTAAAAATGTTACCTAAGCAATACTGTACGTGTTATGCCACGTCTGGACAAACGTCACCGCCACGATGCAGATGTTTCGGATCATTTTGTTACAATTACTGGATTTACAATTGAACGAAACTATTTACCACTAGTTATAAAATAATTAAAATAAAATTTAATCACATTTTATTAAATATATTAATACACAATAATAGATATATCCTGTGCTTTATGTGCGTTAAAATGATAAAGACGACGCTCTGTTAAATGAAAACACTATTGTAATATTAAAAATATATATATATATATATAGAACGCCAAATTTATATTTACAAGCAACAAAAAGCTGTAGTTGAATGTCGAAATCAAATCACAATTCAGTCAAAATTAATCTTAAATAATACAATTGTATGATTATTTTATTGTGTCAGTAAATAGACATTTGTATTTATTTTCCCATTTACATTAATGTCTTGTATAATAGATTTTATCTACTATCATGCTATTAATCCTCTATAAAAGAACCTATAACAATTAGCTTATTGCCAACATTAAAACACTCAATGATATTATGATCATGATATCATGACACTTATATCTTACTCATGACACTTTCACCAACAGATCGCAAAAATTTTGAAAAAAGAACAATAAATTGTAAACTATACTCTGTCCATTATGTTATTTTCTTTTTGACAGATCGCGCGTTGAATATTGTTTCTATTTTCAAATTATAGCACTACAGTAATAATATACTTTCTAGACGGGTAACGCCCACATAGTGAAGTGCTCTGTGCATACAAACTACACAGACAATAAGCAGTTCTTGAAATCAGATAAATCGATAAATTGTCTTCAAATCAAATATTTGTAAATTTATTTATTTCCTTCTCGACAGCTACCTTACATTATTTATAGGTATGTGAATTTTAATATTAAAGCGCATATGTAGTTATAACATCTACGTCAAGTTTAAATCAAGAATTATGATCAAGAATACTTAGAAATCACATACATACCATTTTTTTAACAACTAGCTAGGTAATTGGTATTCGCCAAAAATATAAAAATTTGCCTAATTTACTTGGCATGTGTAAAACTTTATTTTTTCATATATTTCTGATCCATTTAAGAGAGAAAAAGGAAAACTTTCTTAAATGGATCAGAAATATACGAAAAAATAAAGTTTTACACATGCCAAGGAAATTAGGCAAAATTTTATATATTTGGCGAATTACCCAATTGGGTAATTCGCCAAATTATAATATAAAAATTAAACAAGTAAATTTAATATTTATAATAAAAATAATATCGCTGCATTAAATCGATTAAAAGTTCTTCTTAAATAAAATCGATATTCTGTTTTAATCGAATCGGTAACTTGCGAGTTCATCACTGATTTCAAAATATCTTAAACTGTCAAAAGAAAATAATATAATGACAGAGTATAATTCGTAATTTCGGATTCTCGTCTTATCTCCCGCCATTTTTTCACTCGTATATTGGAAATCTTTTATAGAGGATTCACATCATGATTGTAGATAAAGTCTTGTATATAACTGTTATAATTAGGTATAAAAACACGCATGTGATACCCACATTCGTGTTTTAATACCACTGATTATACAACAGTTGCATAAATAACTATAATGTGTCTTCATTTTCTCACAGGATGTCGTCTCTGTTGTTTATATTATTTATGAAAATTGTTAATTGTATGTGGCGTCCGTGTATGTACAATGTAATAATGGGTTATTTGTCTGCTCACATAGCGCTAACGGCCATTACGGGCGGCCGCACGTTGTCAAGAGGCAAGTGTTTTACTAGAAACGCCGCCAAACGACAGTCGACGCCCATCTCATGACGCATTAATGCTTATTTATTTTTGTTTCGCTATCTGTCAACTTTTGCGATCTGTCTTCACCGCGACTTCACCGTCGAGCATGCACACGACGTCGACAAGTCGGCAAAAACTATCGGAACAGGACTGCTGTTCATGCCACTTCACACGACCGCATTGTGTGCGCACATGTGTGGCATCTAGCTATAAGTAATCAATCTATTTATTAGAGATCACATATTTAATTAAAATTAAGATTTTAGTATTTATTTTTACATTAATCATCTTTTAGTTTAATCACAGTTCTCTCTTAAAAAATAAACACTGATAAGCTATTAAGATATCTTTTTTAAATTGCATTCTAATTAGTTTATTCAAACTTGTTTAATACTCTTTCAATATTAATGTTAGTATGTTTACGAGCTATCTATTCTGAAGACTAAGCTTAAACCGTTCGTGTACTAACCGCTTTCGCGTTCCCTAACACCTTGCGCGGTTTCGTTGCGCCTGCTAACCGACTAATGGCTAACGGGGGCGAGCAGCCACAGGCCCACGGTGGCGTACGACCCGGCCAAGTCGGCGACCTACCAAGCGCTGCAAGAGCACGGCGACGGCGGCGGCGCGCTCGACGCGCCCGCGCCCGCGCCCGCGCCCGTGCACTCCAAGCTCTTCGCCGCGCCTCCCGCCAAGGTGCGTCCTCCACACCCACACCCGACCACACCGACTGTTTTGTTATAACGAATAACACTGTTGTGTTATTTTCCCATAACTGTTATTGTAAACTGTTGTCTGTTATCTGGTTATATTGCTATGTTGTTGAGTACGATTGTTATTGTTATTCTTAACAATAAACTTTTTACTTAAACAATTGACGACCTCCATAGTCCAGTGGATAGTACACCGATTTCTAGGTGTCGCCATCTCTGAAGTCCCGGGTTCGAATCCCGGTGGGGGCAGATGTTTGTGTGATGAATTTCTACCTTAGTCATGGTTGTTGATATATATTTCAATAAAAAATATTTATATATGTATGTCTATCCGTTACCCTAGATCCTATAACACAAGCCTTACAGAGCTTACCTTGGGCTAGGCTAATTGGTGTAAGTGTAACAAATATTTATTTATTTATTAAAATTTCCTTCATACTTTTTCAGGCTTAGGACTGTCAGAATATTAGGCACTAATTTAAATAACTTAAAACTAATTAATCAATATAATATTCTGGTGTATTTAAAAGTTCTTTGATCTGTACATAATTTGTTATTTACATTCAATATTTACATTATTTACATGCAATATTCTTCCATTTCCATTTATTTACAATGTCTACACTAATTATTTATTAGTTACTTCAAAAGTACACGACACTAATTATTGCAACGAATAGGTGATTTAATTTGCATACGCGATCACACAACGGCAAATCCAAACACGACACTAATTATTGCAACGATCACACAACTGCAAATAATGCGTAACTAAAAAAATAACAACAGCTTAGGCACCAGCAAGCCAGCAACAGTTTACCTAATTGTTATTTCAAATCACACTGTAAATCAAAATGAGTCTAAATGTCATACGCGCGAAGGTACAAAATTGTGAATTTGGTATTAGTAAAATTACTATAAGAAATAAACAAATAGGAACTTTATTTCCTTGGGAGAAAGATTAATATTATAAGAATAAGCAGTCAGCGAGCGCCTACACAACGGAACGCCTACGCAACAACAACAATGCGACTAGGCGATTCTTTTGTCAACAGCAACAGCAGGATAACAGTATAAGCCGTTGTTAAATAATGTGTTATTCGTTACGGGAAAATAATTCATTATATTATCTGTTATTGAAATAACGACCAGCACTAATCACCACTATACACCCTATCTCCGTCCCCACCGAGGGCTGCGACGTTAATTAGGTACATTAGGACGATATAGGCTTCAAACTGAAATTAAAAATCACATTAAATCCTGCCAAATTAACCAACTAAGAAATAAAAGAGGTTTTATGAAAACAATATTATCTACATATTTCACAGTAAATAGTAGTTGACCTTCTAATTTCTTGCATTAAATTATTGCACTAATATTGTTAGTATTTTTTTGATTAACAAAAGTGTAAGTGTTAAAAAGCAATTGGTTTGGACATAATGGAAACAAAACTACCAACGAACAGAAAAACCTTTGCTACAAATAAATTTCTAATTAATTACATGACTGACTGCTCATATACATCCCCAATGAGGGGCTCGAGCCTACCCTATGTGTACCCTCTGTAGCTAAGGGCGATTAGTGAACCACGCTGGCCCAATGCGAATTAGTCGACTAATTGACCTTAAGAATTTCTTTGCAGATGTATGCAGGATGCATGACGATGTTTTCCTTCACCAACTTCAGATAAATGTACACATAAGATTCTAAAAACACATTGATAAATAGCAGAATTGACCCCGACCCACCGAATCACCCGATTCAAAGACCATCCACAGCGCTATCGTCCTAATTCATGCGCTTGCATATAAACACTAATAATAATTTTCCAAGATAACCTTGCGTTTAATGCAATTCGTGTCAAATCTTAGCCCTGATGTAAAAGGCAATGATAATTTTGAGTATAAAATAACATAATCGTTTCAGCACACTGTAATTTTTCAGAAGCCGACACCTACACCGAAACCAACGAAGCAGCTTAATGCGAAACCGAAGGGAAAACAAACGACCTTCGTAAGTGTCACAAATGTATGTTGTGCTTAATTATAATACTTTTAAATATAATAATTTAACAAATAGTGTAGTTTAAAGAATGTAAATAGTTATTTAGGTACAAGATATGAAAATAGTCAATTCTAAACGACCCTCCGATTTCAAGATAAGAAGGACGAGTGCTTTGAACGGAACCGAGTAACGGATACGAAGAATTGACATGCTTCGTTGTACAATGCTCCATTTGAGAAAAAAAAATGCAAGCAGTGACTTTACATATATTATTTGTAGATATTGAAATTTAATTTTTTGCAGTTCTATAATAGTATTTACCCAATTGCATTGATTGACGCAAGTTAGTATTTGTCTTTTAAGAGAGCGTCATATTTTCGTTGTCATTTCGGATATTTGCCAAATTAAAAAGAAGCTTATCCGCACCCGTACGCGAAAGATATATATTCGTTTTTATATGTTAACACACGAATATACTTTTTAAGCACGTACGTTTTAAAATAATTATTTTGAACGTTTTGCTAATAAAGTTTCTCTTGTAATAACCTAATGACTATAAGAGACGTTCAAAATTAATAATAGTGAAAATGTTGCCTGCTGATTCATAGTTTTCGATTATTAGATTCAATAAACTGCAATTAACAATGTCATACGTTACACAGGTGAATTCCCTACACGAAGAGCATATTCAGCAATCGAACTCGTTCAAACGCCTCATGTACAACGTCCTCGGGGACACGGAATTTTAACTCCGGCGCAAACGGACACACCGTCATCGATGGCACTACCTTTATGGCAAATACGGAAGCATCGCCCGTGCCGTGTCGCGCGACGCACCGCGTGCCTCGACGTAGACATTCCCGGTATTTGCCATCTAGATATCAATCTCGACTGATTTACTACATTTCAAGGCGGTTAGCCGATGGCGCCACATGCTTAGTTATGTTGGATTAGCAACGAAACAAGACTAACAAATGTAATTTTAGGAAGCTATTTATAATGCTTCTGTCAGTGTGTTATATTTTTCGGTAAATTTAATTCTTCTAATACTCGAGTATTAGTGATATATTAATTTATTTTTACATTAAGTAGAAATGTGACGTTTATTTACAACTAAGTGTTAATTTTCTGTTTATTCAGAAATGGTATTGTATATGTATTCATAATGAAAAAATGTTGAGTGTACAATCTAGTCACTTCGACCTGAGCTCTGGTCGCGTTCGCGAAACTTAATATTATAATTGACGATTTTGAAATAAATTACTTATTTTAACTATACTGTAGTTTTATTGTAAAGTTAAGAAATAAAACATTCTGGTTCTCAAAATAACTATATTTATAACCTGAAGTTAACTAACAATGTTATACAACAAAATATAATACAGTCTTACGAATTTCATGAATGATAAGTACAGATCAAAAACAGGTTAAAATAATTTTGAGCAAAAACAAAAAATGCTTAACTTATATATCACATTATATAAACAGGTCTCGCCTCATGCGTGAAATATTTTCTATGTACGCCTGTATATGGAAGTTATAATGAATGTACTTCATTTATAATGCATAAACGTTGAAATAATAAGGCACTACTTTATTCAATAAGTAATGGAGGTGATTAAATAATAATTTATAAACGCATGAGACCTAGGAGAAAATTTCGAAGTTGGTTGCTTTATATATTATCGCTACTAGGACTTAGAATTTATTTACAACACCGAATGATGAAAATTTAACGTATGTATTCGATCTGTAAATAAACTAAGTACTCAAACCAATAATAGTGATGTATCCATTAAATGAGTATCCCAGGTTATCTAAGCACCCACACAGCCCTCTTAAGTTTAAATTCTCAAAATATACAAGGAGTGACTGTTATTATTAGTATACGTACATTAATTATTAATAAAAATTTACAACATACACAAGGGAAGGAGTCACTTTTGAAATAATAAATGCGATCTAAAATTATAATGAGTCTATAATACATTTATCGAGCGGACGACTGGTACTGGAATTTCGAATAAGAAAAACGAAATGTTTAACTAATTTTAACAACTATTATTGAACATTTTGGAAGTAAACTGTCTGAACCTGAAAATAGGTAATATGTTTTGTCTATCCGTTCACATTAACTTAACGCAGAATTGTGAAGTGTGGTAGGGTTTTATATATGAATTTTCTTTTAAATTGAAATTATTAAATAGAATTCCTGTACACGATACCTGGAGACGAATCTTTGAAACAATAGAAAACCAATTCGCATTCGAAATCGTGAGATTCGTATACGAATTACCGAATTCACTATTTTTGAACATTCATTTCGTGCGTTGTGCAACGAGTGGTTCAACCCACTCGTTTTTGATTTCTACTTGTAGAATATCCAACGCTGAAGTGACCTTGACAGTGATCCGTTTTACGTGTAAGTCTTCGCCAGTTTTTTGTTTTTGTTGTTGTGATTTTGAATTTTTCTGCGTGAAACGGAATTTAATTAAGAATTTGTTTTCAATGATAACACTGAATTCGGGTGATTCAAAAATCTATAAAATTGTAAGCAGTAGAAAATAATTTCGCGCACGATTTGTATTCGTATTCGAATTCCAAATTCACGTCTAATGATTCAAAAATACGTCTCCAGTACGCAACACTGTCAAGGTCACTTCAGCGTTGGATATTCTACTAATAGAAATCAAAAGCAAGTGGGTTGAACCACTCTTTGCACAACGCACGAAATGAAAATTCAGAAATAGTGAATTCGGTAATTCATATACGAATCTC
Organism: Scirpophaga incertulas; assembly: GCA_036419045.1. Taxonomy (NCBI): domain Eukaryota; kingdom Metazoa; phylum Arthropoda; class Insecta; order Lepidoptera; family Crambidae; genus Scirpophaga; species Scirpophaga incertulas. The sequence continues at coordinate 38,549 of JAYEAL010000431.1, forward strand.
ACGATTTCGAATGCGAATTGGTTTTCTATTGTTTCAAAAATTCGTGTCCAGGTCTGTAGCTAGCCTTTCTATGAAACCCACAGCCATTTGTATAATAATTTATGGAGTCAGTGACCCTTTTGAATAATTAATTTACTGACTAAGAAATCAACAACCATGACATAAATCACTTACGCGTCAAATGAATGTGATCGAAAAGCATTACATATATAATATAATTTCGACCACTCTCGAAATTGAAAACTTTTGACAATGTCTATAGTGCTCACAGAACGTAACAGAATTATTATTTGATACTTAAGTCAGTATTTAAGCAAAATAAATGTATATTATATATATACTCCTGATAAAACTATACGCACTATCAACAGCCGTCAAGGTCTCAAGAGTTCAAATAACAATGACAAGTTGACAACGTATTCACAGCATAAAAAACAATGGCGTTAGTTTACAATATATGCATGTTCATTTTATTTTGCTTAGTTCTATATGATAAGTAAGTATAATTAATTTGATAATGCACTAATTATGACATTTACTAAAACACTTGAAGTACCAAAACACCAGAAAGGTTGACAATATTACACAATAATAATTATAAAACCATGGCCGAAAATAATTAAATCTAAAACTTATCAAAACGCGTTAATTGCATCTAATTTTAAAATAATATATTACACCCAAATATACTGAACATATTGATTAACTAATCGGATATTTCTATAACAAAAACACCAGAATTCATTGATATAAACAATTACAATAATGAAAATATTTGAAATAAATAGGAAACCGCATAACACGCCTAATTTTGGACTGATTCAATTATCATTTTGTTAGCACCAAATTCTCTATTATTAATAAGTAACTATCTAGCTAAAGGATGAAAGACGTTTTGCTCTTATTGACTTGTAAACATAAAATCACCGTCAACCATTTTTGTTTATACATGAATTTAGCACATAACACGGTGTGCTGACGGGGTTACTCTTCTCATTAACAGACAGAGATCAATATGAGCGTTAGAGTATTAAAGTTTTAATATCATATAAAAAAGTGAAAGCAACAGAGAGAGTAAAGAGATTAATATGGTTGTAGCTTTAAATACCTAGTGAAATAGATACTCACTATGGACTCAGCTGATCGCCTAACTCACTCGCATTATTTACACAGCGGGGAAAATTCGGTCAAGGCGGTAACTCATCTGTATAAATAAACTATATGTCGTAGTAAATTTGTTCACGGACATATATTTTAATCTAATGAAATAGATACGTAAATACATAAAAAAAATCACAGCATAAATGTGATGTCAATAATCGTAAATAAATTTGAACCTATGACGATACACTAAAATCTTCAAAGACTATTGAATAGAAACAGCATTATTTAATAAATGATGTTACTAATTTATCGACATTAAAATTCATCGAAATATAAATAAATATTAAATTCTAATACATAAGTTGCAGAAATGAGCATTTATCTCAATGTATATTTAAATCTAATGTCATGGTGTTCTGTCATTGTGTTATAGAATAAGACAGCACCAATTTTAATAAAAAAAAATAACTTAAAATTTACACAAATTTAATCCAATTATTTATTAATAACAAGAATAGAAATGCATGAAAATAAATGCCCGATTATGTGGTATGTAAAATTAAGTAATTCACCACATTTATCAACGAATCTTGATATATTATTTTCAATAGAAGCCGAAGCCGAGAACGAAGATTTTAAACAATCTTTTATTTCATTATTTTAAAATTCATAAAAACCTATAATAATACATACATACATACATACATACATACACTCACGCCTTTTTCCCACGGGGGTAGGCAGAGATTACGTCCTTCCACTTGCTACGGTCCTTACATATCTCTTCGCTTCATCTACTTTCATAACATTCCTCATACATGCTCGACGATTGCGGGTACTTCTGACCTGGCCTTTTTTGAGGACACTTTCGATTTGTTCGAAATATGTTCGCCTAGGTCTTCCTCGTCCCGTGTCTCCACTCACTCCAGCTTCATAAATCATTTTGGTCAGTCTACTTTCATCCATCCGTTCCACATGCCCAAACCACCCAAGCATCCCTTTCTCTATTCTTGTCACGATATCCTCTTTCAAACCACATTTCTTTCTAATCACTTCATTATACAATCTGTCACTCAGTTTTACTCCTGCCATACTCCGCAAAGCTCTCATTTCTACTGCATTTATTCTGCTTTCATGTCGTTTCTCCCATACCCAACTTTCACTAATAATAATAATCAGAGTAATTGATATAATGGTTTTTATCATTTATATAGCGATTTCACATAGCCTTATACACTATTCAGATAAAATCGTGAAATAAAACCCCAAAGCAAACTGCGATAACACACTTAATCAATAATTATAATTAAACGTACATATGCATTTTAATTGATTTCAGAGAGTCAATGTTTTGGACGTTTTCATAATTTATCAATGAATCAGTGCAAAATATTATTAAATTCCGTTTGGTCAATGGTGATGTACACGGAAATTATTGCATAACAACTATCAACGGAATTTTGGGATTATAATAAAATTCCAAAACTTTCAGTCATATCGAACGTACATTTTGTTACTACGTTTTCAAAAACCCTTAGATTATCCTTTACTTTCATATAAATTCATAGTTAGATATAAATAATTATAAAGAGCCTTCTTTTACTATCGCCATTAAAGAAAAACTACAATGACCGATTCTCCCCAAGAATGAAACATGAACATTTTGTTGTTAGATAACTACTTATTAATCCTATCAGTAAGAGAGCCCATGGAAAGGAAGAGGTATAGTTACGAGAGATTCAATTTGTACTGTCTGTTTAAAGTCGCTAAGAAAACTCAACGAATTTACAATAAAAATATAAAATTCTGAAAATAAATCTAATTACACTGAATATCTGTTATAAAAACTCAATTCTCATTAATCCGTTTTTACAATGTTAGGCTAGAGACAATAACATTAAACCATAATAATTACACAGAAAAAATTACAATCTTGGATGATATCTTCGCCTGCAATTAAACCCAGATCGATTACAGTTACTACAATAAGATATAAAAGTACACAAATGGATGCGTTTCAAAACTGACGAATCATAGACAATATTCAACCTTGTTCGTGTGCTACAGGCTAAAAATGTACAGTTACTAACAACTTACGAACAAACTTTTAAACGTCATTAGCCTATACATAACATAAAACAGCCTCATTTTGTCTTAAGTTTAATAAAGTTTTGAAAATGCATCCATTTACTCAAATCTTGGTTCAATTATATAGATGATAACGGCAATAAATTCTGACAGGTGTTTAGAAGCTAAATCTAGCAACACTGGGCAAATCACACAAGTATATGTATAATATCAGTATCACGAGAATAACCTGCAACGGTCTTGGAATATCAGTTTTAATTAATAATTCGATGATTTGTCAGAATATCAGTACTTCATTGAAATTCATGATAAGAATTGTATAGATCTGCCAAGCGTAACGGGATACAATGACATCTTATACTATTGTGATGTTAAAACAATTCACTATTACTACCACAGTGGACCATGTTATCAGTCAGTTGAATTGGCAAAAAGAATGGCAAAGCTGAATTTGATAAGCCAGGTTCCCGCCTGGCTTCGTGCGTTATTGTTATAACGCTGTCGCACCACTGTCCTCTATCTGACCTATCTCTGAAGCAATTTTGGTGTTAGCATTGATGTATTCCAGATTGAAAAGCCATGACATGTTACAGCAACTATAGCTTAGACCAGTGATTCTCAACCACTGTGCCGCCAAATTTTACAAATATATAATAATTTTAATATTATTAAATTATATCATTTAAAAAGAAAAATATTTTTAAGACAACATTAGATATTAAGAAATTTCATTGGGTTCGTAATCCATTTCTCACAACGGATACTTCTGTATTTGACTTAACTTTGAATGAAAAGGAAGAACTCATTTTGTTTTCCAATAATCAAGATTTAATTTTAAAACATTCAGAAGAATCAATTAATTCATTTTGGATTAACATCAGATTGCGATTATCTAATGATAGCCAAAAAAGCTTTAAACATATTATTACAATTTTCCACATCTCATTTGTGTGAATTCGGATTTTCAGCATTAGAAAACATTAAAACTAAAAAAGATCAAGATTGTTAAATGTCGAAGACAATATGAGAGTAGCATTGTCATTTTTACGACTTTTACGATTGATGTTTTTTGATAAATGAAATTATCAAAAAACATCAAGCTCAAATGTCGCATTAAAAATATTTTTATTATTAGCTTGTAATTAATCCCTTATAAACGTTTAGTTATTATTGTAGTTTAGTTTATATTAGTTTATTTCGTATATTTAAAATTTTTGTCATAAACTATTTATGCAGTGTGTAAGTAAATCATTTTTATCTTTTTCTTTGTGTGCCGCCAAATTTTGAAATCGTTAAATATGTGCCGCCGCAACAAAAAAAAGGTTGAGAATCACTGGCTTAGACGCAGAAAGAATACAGATTTGACATGCCAGTTTCTTATGTGTAGTATAATCTAATAATGAACCTCATTCCGTGTACTTAATTAAACTGACGGCACCACTAATTCTCAGCGACTAAAATTTACATGCTCTAAGGTGACTTTGTGGACGGTATTTGCGGTTGTGATGTTTCTTTGGCCGCACAGCCCCGCCACATTATCTTGAGTGGCTTCATCGAAAAATTCCTCTAGCCATGTTGGTATCTTTGCCTCTTATGTTTTTATTTCAGTGACAAAGTTTAATTTACAGTAAACAAGCAGAGGGGCCAACATGGCCTCAGAGCAACTATTTGACGAAACACAATTTAACAAATGGTTGGTATTACAGATTTTAGAATTTCAATTTTTATTGAAACTGTTGAATTGCAAACAAATGCATATAACTGACAGCGGAAAGGTAAAATCAATATATGTAAAATTCGACTGACAAATACCTAAATCAATTATAATTTTTATAGATCCAGATTTTGACACACAGGCTATCCACTTGAAGTGGATACAGTCGCCTCCTATAATACAGGTGGTTCAATTCAATAAACACCACAATGGACGATAGCAACTTATGGCTGGGCTTAGAAAGTTGCGATATATGCGTATTATATCCGTTTTACTGCAGCTCAACAATGCGTACACAGAACTACAGAAATAAGTAAGATGGAGGTACCATTCCGTACAAATTATTATTTATACAATACAATTATTACTTCGCCAAATTATATAGATATATTACACAGCTTTTTGAACGAGAGCTTTCAGTTTTATAAGAGGACAAACGTAAAACTAGCTTACGAATATAGTTTTCATAATCCACTTGTGTTCATAGACAAAGGAGTTGTAAAATATAATTTTATATTTCCTAATCTCATTCTATAGTTGAGTATTTTATTATTTGTGAAATGTAAAAAAAATGTCATTTGAATATGGCAAATATTTAAATTGTAAAAATAATGTCCGATATAACTACACACATTTAATGTTAGGTGGGGGTATAAGCGCAACTACACTCGGTGAACATTAATTTATATAGTTAATGACAATAAAATGTATATAATTTTATTTACATTTTACGCTACTATATACAAAGTTGATCGTTTTAATGCACAGAGTTCAAGGATAAGGTATAGTTCAATATAATAAAAATGCGCGCCCGTATGATTTGTAGCATAGTAAAGATCTCATCACCTCATCACTATATCTTTGTATGAATATTTAAATACCTTATTGGTATTAACTATGCTAAGAAGAAAAGAAGAAATCATTGGAAGCCTTATCAGATATCGTAAATTTTATTGCCAACTGTTTATCGTTTAAGTTATCAAACGCGTTAAGGCGCCGTCGCTCCACGGTGAACGCGGCCCAAGATACGTGTTTGAGACATTATCACCAATTCACATTCCGTTAGCATTACTTTACGCCAACCAACCACACACGCATTCATTACATGTTTAAAATAGTTTTAATTTCAATATCAAATCGTCTTTGGTGTATATCGTATGAAGGACTCTTGACTTAAACCCCAATCTGCAATCCGCTATTTCCGATGTTATATATCTTCTAAAGTATATCTCCTGAAGTGAACCTTCCAAGAAGGTAAATCTTTCTATCTCACGCTAGTGATTACACGGATGACATGCGACGCCATATTAATCACTTAAGTATTATCTGAGCATGCGCGTGCGCACAAAGATGCTACATGGCCGCCATTATCACTTCCACTTGTCACCACAAATATCAACATCGGAAACTCAACTGACTTGTCGCAGTAAGTGTGACGACTTGTGTAATCAACCTGTATCTGAGGACTTACTCTAATATAGTATTACAAATTACAGCCATCGATTAGCATTATTAACACAACACTATTTTGAATGGTTTAATCTAAGACCGAGAAACCACTTATTTATTATTGAGTTAATATATATTATATCTCGAGATGTATTACAAAAATGCTATTATGCTTGACACTGTAGGTTATATCTCTAACTGGCCAACCCGATCAACTATGTACTCTCTACCAATGAATTTCAGCTGCAGGTGAGACTTCATTTATATAAAATCGAAGATTTACCGACACTTAGCGATTCCGGCAATGGAATATAATATTTTACCCAGTTCGAGGTAACATATGTAAATAAATGTAATTGTAAACTTATATAGTGCTAAAAATGTTTTTGCGCTGATCAAGCTACTTGTTTTGTGTATAGAGTGTTCAGTTCTGATGGATACGCACCATAACGAAAGTTGTATATTAGGAAGTCCTCAGAGACGGGTGGTAGCTAGGTAGGTGGTAGATAGGAGCGCGGGAGCGCTAAAATGCCGCCGCTGCGACGCCCGGCTAGTACACGGTGTCGTCTGGATACAGCAGCAGCGGTCGCGGGCCTCAGGAGGGCGCGGGCGGGACGCACGCGGCGGCCGGCGCGAGCGCCACGGGCGGCGCGGCAGCGGGAGCGGGCGCGGAAGCGGAAGCGGGCACGGACGCTGGAAGTAAACTCTCTCGACTAGCGCGAAGATTCGGCAACGAGCGAGCCGCTCGCGCCGCACGCCGCGCCTCCAACGCCAGTATCGAACGTATGTCCGCCTCTAATGGGTCGACGCTTATGTGGTACACACCGCTTTGCTGTAAAGTTAAAAGAATACTTCATTTTGGCTAATTGTAATGCTGAATACATTTCTTTTTATAGGATAGGGCAGCAAACGAGCAAACGGATCACCTGATGGTAAGCGATAGCCGTTGCCCATGGACACCCACAACACCAGAGGAGTTACAGATTCATTGCAGGCCTTTTAAAAGGGAATAAGAGGGGGTTGGGCCTCCGGTACCCTCACTGAGTCGGCGAAACACAGCGCAAGCGCAATTTTACGTCGGTTTTCTGTGAGGCCGTGGTATCACTCCGGTCGAGTCGGCCCAATCCGTGCCGAAGCATGGCTCTTCCACGGTAGATTTGGCTACTAAGGAAAACTAATTATTTTGAAATAGCCATTTCTATGGAAAATAATTTCCATACAAAACGGCTATTTAAAACCAAGACTAATATAAAAAAATTATATAAAAACATTTTGATCAAAGATGATTATCAAATATCAATAGACTTTAAACTATAATTTTGAAATACAAAATGGTGGTAACAAATTACTGAATTCTGACTAAAAAGGGAGATAATTTTTTTCAATTTCTATAATAAGATTCAATAGAACTCAAAAATTATACGGTAGAAATAAAGTGTAATAAAAAATAAACAGATTTTATATACCTACAAATAAACTTTTCTATTCACAAAGAAAAAATCTTCAATTACACAGCGATTTCATTTCTAATTTTAATTTAATAAACCAATTTAAGCATTGGATACTCGACTCGATATTTAAATCAATTAAAAATAATTGATTTAAATTGAACGAACGGTACGTCAAAAATTTATTATTAGAACATATCAAAATAATTATGAACTCCTGAGCGATAGATAAGAAACTTGTAAGCGTTGGTTTTATATACATAGAATAACAACCTCTAAACACCCTAAAATCACCCCTGATCAGTCAGTGAGTCAGTGAATGGTAATCGAACTTTATACATAATAGATAGATAGATAACATAAAATTAAATAGGTAACTAAAGTTTACACATACTCCATATCATTATATATTTTCCCTTGAATAACAGTGTATTGAAAACTAAGTTAATTTTCAAATTATTCAGAAAGGTTTCACTTTACATTTGTTAGGTTTTAATATAATTCCATTTTGAAGATATAATCAATGCATTAAATATCAATTCTCTAATAGAAAAACAAACAAATGTATTCAACATATATTAAAACACAGGTATATTCTGTGTATATATATATATATATACACATACACACACAGAATATACCATTAAAATGACTCTGTTTCTTACGCAATTAAAGCTGTTATCGTAAATCAACTGTTTACCTTAACGCGCTGCTAACTGTACATTGAACTGTAAACATATTCGTTATTATTTATGTTTGATTAGAAATGCCGATTTCTGTTGACTTAAACTAGCGATTGAGGCTATTCAGTTGTACTAATCGCATGTCGACAACCAAGCCCTATAATTACACGGAACATAATTACTAAGTATAGCTTGTACTTTGTTTTTAATTACTAGAATAAACACGTGTTTCGTATATGTCTGACCTTGAACTTAATTGAATAACAATTACAATACAAAAACAATAACATTTTTTTCAATAACAAAGTTCAAGGTTACCATTATAAATTTCGTACTAACGAAATACAAAAGTAAGAAATCTAATATTTAGGCAAGAAGTTTAACATTGTTGCGTAAACGGAAGATAAATAACATGTTCCGAATAATTTGAGGTTTCTTCGCAGTTTGGAGCCCCAGCCTATGAGATAACTTAATTTACTCAGGCTGCTTGTTCAGGTTGCAGTTAGTAGTGACGTGTTTATAACAACAATTACGGATAACTGGGTAGACGACAATTTTTTTAATTCTATACATAATAAAGAGTACTCTTTTAAGTGAGAAATATTGTAGAACTAACAGTACACCTGCACCTATTACTTTTGGAGATACATCGCCATGTTTGCGGCGCTGTCGCGGGTCGCTCAAAAACGCTCCATACTAAAAACACTGCAATCGTGACGTCATAACTAAGTAAACTCGCCTAATTTGTATGAGCGTATAAACAAATTTTAAAATAACGTTGTTATTTGTACGTTTATAGGTATACTTTCTATATAAAAAAAAATGTTACATTTAATGTGAGAATGCTAGAAATGTGTTCGTTTCATTAGAATTACGTAAATAATAATTGCAATTTTTTTAGAAATCTAAAAACAATATAAATTAATAATTAAACTGAAATTTCTATATCGACATACTTTCATTAGATCTAAATTGCTCAAATTAGATAATTATAGTATAAAAACGGCCATAATCAGTTGTAGTCGTCTACCCTATTACTGAAATATAATTTTGCGTTCTCTAGATCAATTTTACAATATATGATAATATGATAAATCGAACAATAGTAAGATTAGTGACAACACTATTATGATTATCGCAATTAGGATTAGAATAGGACAGTAGAAATTAGGATTGCCAACTGTAGTACAATATATGAATGTGTATAAAGATAGGGTCAGGATAGAACACGGGACGCTGGCGGGCGCAACTCAGTTCACGCCCGTGGAGGCGACCCGGGAGGGCCCTCCCCCCGGATGGCTGGGGGGTGAGGTGAGGTGAGGTTGAAGGGGAATAGATGGCAAGATCACTCCCACCGAGAAGGGCTCCCCTAGCACACCCAGGGGAGCAAAGGGGGGTCCTCAAATGCGACACTCGATCCTGAGGGCCCCCTACAACGCCTGAGGATGGCTATCGCTGAGGTCGCCGGCTCGGCACAGGCGGGGTATGCAATTAAAAAAAAAAAGTCAGGGTAGAAGAAGATTGGGTGACTCACCTCCACGCGGCAAGCAGGCGGCTGCTCGTCCAGCGCCGCGGGCTGCACGAGCCTCGTGTCCGAGTACCGCCGCGAATCTTCGTGATCTACCCGCAAACGAGCTTCAGATAACGCGTTACCTAATCGAAACAAAGTCGTGTACAACTTGGGAGACAATTCACGTTACCACGACTAATGTGGTCGTCCAATTTGCCATATCGAATACACATATTAATTATTTGGCTGTTGCAATACAAAAGTTTTACTTCAGCATTGAGCAATAGAACACCAATATTGACGATTAGACGCAGCAAAAACAGGGCAAGGACAGATAGAGACAATAATAAGTTGATAATACTTTTTTACAAAAGCAGTCGAAGAAAAGAAAAAATGAGATTATTTTATCAGATACCAGGCATGTACGAACTAGATATTTTATTCATGTTTTATTTTACATATTCATTTGTATGTGTAGCTGACTCGAACAACTTTGTATCATCTAGTATGCAATGAGTAATTTATTTTACTTGCTTTTTCTTATTATGTAAATAGTTGCCTGCTATTTTAACGGAATCGAATATTTTAAAAAAGTGAACATTCAGTCGGTTCCAACGTTCGCTTATAGTTATGTAACTAGAAATACTTTGTTTTATATAGATACGTAATAAATAGACATAGTCGCCAAACATGGCGTAATAAACATATTCAAAACATTGACGGAACCATATCATTATCGATTATATGATAACGATTGTTATATTTAGTAGCACAGCAATGCTTACATCGATGATTGTAACAATGGTGGTCTTCGTAGTGCGACTATATATAGCATGACGTGTTGCTGACTGCACATTATGTTAATATTTATAAGATATACAATGATTTTATTTGCATAAAGATAAATATTAATAACATTTCATTCAACTCCACTGTTCTTGCAAGGGAAGTTTTGTCAAGAGTAGAGGGAAACCATTTTTATCGTGATCGAATATACTTCACTTTAATTACCTTCAGGGCGGGCAGACAACCTTCTTAAAGGATTGGGTCTATACGAGTCAAAGCCTCCACTCTCGTCTTCTTCGTGAAAAGCAGCTGGTGGGGGTTCTACATGTTGGCCCCTACTGCGCCTCGGTCTCAAAGGAGGCGAACCCCCCAAAGGAACTTTTTCCGGCGCATTCTGTATTAGTAGAATCCTGTTACAGAAATACGCGGATTAATATACTGGGAGTATTTACACTTTGCTTGCTAATTAATTAGGGAAACGGATAAAATTTACAAATTACTTTATTGAGTCATACAATGAGTTTTACCTGTTGTGTGCTCGCCATCGGTTACAGAGATGCAAGTACTGTCGACATTGAATATACATAAACACAGCCCCACCCGTGAAGCCTACAGCGACGACCACCAGTTTGGTCCAGAACGGCCACGCTGTTAAAAAGTTTACAGAGGTTAATATTATTCTTACTCATAATAAATACTCTGACGGATGCATAGACTGCATCACAGTTTCGAAAATATTTTAATATGGTCACCGTATTAGTATGGTCGCAGAAGAAACTATTGCCTATTGCGGACTATTCACAAGAGAGCGTATTTCTTTGTGGAGGGTTCATGTATGGTCTGGAAATGAACAATGAATAAAGCTTGTATTCGTCGACATAGTTCATCTACATACTAACAGATGGTTTAAGGGCACACACTATATATGACAGAAATGTTAGAAGCTCACTTTAGATTTCACAGTGGATTTATTGGCTAAAATTTAACTCTTATGCAAGAGAATGCCCGACTATTTGCATTTAAATATTTAAATCAATTTTTTACTTCGTGCACATTGAGGCTCTAATACCTTTTGTGGTTAAAAATAAGACCTTTCACCGCAAAATGATTATCCCTCGAGATAGACTTATGAATGAAACAAGCTCCGCCACCATATAATACTTTGATAGTTATTATCAAATAAATTAAACCAATCAACACGCTTAGAGTTATAATGTAGCAGTTGTTTAATATATAAGCATAATAATGTGCCTAAGCCTAAGGCCAATAATTATTCATTTGATATATGAGACTTATAATTCTTGCCCATAGATAGACAAGAATTGTCCAGAATATTACGTAAAAGGAGAAAATATTACATGATTTGAAATGTATTTCAAGATGTGTGAATATTTTCTAATATTTACGTTCCCTACTGTAATAGTAAATTCAAAGTATGAAATAAATCAACTACAGCCGATAAGGTGTGCGGCAATCGAAAACATTCGTTGGCATGAAACGTGACGAAACAGCGTACCTATTTGTGTATCTTAATCAGAAAATGAAACTGCATATTGAACTAAAACAAGCGGACAATGCGAATTGTTTTGGTTAGGTTGATCCCAACGTTTTTGCAAAATCTTTTTCAGTTTATTATATTGAGAAGCAGACTGTCCATGTGATGATAAATGGCTATAGTAGCATAAACCACATGTGGTTCCTGCGAAATCCGCAGTCAATCTGCAACTATCCCAAGAACTACGGTATCCGTTCTTAATTTATAACAAGATTTATAGTCACGGCCATAAATATCACTTGGAAAATTTAGATTGATATTTTACCCTTCAAACCCGAACAGCACTGTGAACACTAATACTTTACAGCTGATTTCAGTTGCAACTAGGATTATTATATTATGCTCCCCAGTAATAATATAATGAACTGATAGTCGAAGCATATATTGTAGGCCATTGTCGTCGGCTACCACCTGTACTAACCAGTACTTGTATAGTCGTTATTAAAAAAAAATCGTTTAAATAAATGGTAGTGCCAAACTGACATTAAATCTTATAGAAATTTAATCGTGCCATGTTGGCGATCAACACTGTGTTAATGTAACTTGCATTTTTAATCACACGACTACGCCACTTACCATCAAAAAGTCTGTTGGATGGCCAACATAATTTGACAAAAAATACCACAATAGTCTTTCGCCACGAAAATCCAATGAATAGTTTGAAAAGACGGTTCATATCAATTGATAAATTTCATATTTGTTCATATTATATATTTGAGTGTCATTAACGCTGTATGCCACTGGTTTGTAGACCGATTACTATCATCCCCATTTTCAGGCCCTGCCAAGTTCTAATGTAGTATTCATTTTTCGAAGTTCATATGTAGATTTATCTGACGCTCTTACGCTGATGGAAAACACCGTGAGACAATCTAAACACAACTACGAAAATATTCAAAGATATATGTGAACTCCAACAAAGCGTTAGGCCTTAGTTAATAAGGCCTTTTTTTTTGTTCCTCTGAGGAAAATGCATTAAATTGCATACCCCGGCTGCGTCGAGCCGGCGGTTATGTGGGGTTCTCCTCCAAAGAAGGGGGAGGCCTACCCACTAAAAACCTCAGGGATGGCCTTCCTCAGGCAGGCTGTAGGGAGCCCCCGGGAACGCCAAGCGACATCCGGGAACTAGTTAATAAGGCCTAATCGCTGTATCATAAATAACTGATTAGGGCATACAATCATACTGGTAGGAGAAAATTCATCCATTTTTAAATTGATTCCTTTATAAAGTTGTGAAATCAAATAAATGTAAATACATGCGAACGAATATTCGAGTAGAATGAAAATCATGGGAAGAATCATAATCCTCTTGATCCCATGATTCTACGCGCGAAACAGACAGTGCTATCGTTTATTGTATCCCGTTGGAAAATGCAAATAGGCTAGTTACACAAATCTTTTAATAGACAACGCAAATCATTTTTAGCGGATTCGCTTCCATAAGGGAGGCCGACAAGTAAGCTTCAACCCTCACCGTACCTGCGTAAGGCTGCTGTCACAACTACAGTACTCTATATAGTCAATTTTACATAATTTACAAGTCTATCGACATAAAATTGTCACCATACTACAAAGAAAGAGATAAAATTTTAAATTGACACAATTATTATATATTCTAACAACCAGTCTCAATAACGTTGTGGTTCGTGGTGTAGTATACTTATTTAAGGTATAAATATTAAATCTTTCTTTTGGCATCATACACACTATGCACATACTTTTAAATTTATTTAAAAATATCGATACACAGGTTATTTCGAATAGCAGAAAATCACCTATCATTCCTCGATTGACCTCTTCCACGGCGCGCTCGATAAGCACAAACAGTGACCACATCACGCAGAGTGCAGCTACGCAATGAAACAGCACAGCGCAACAGAGTCGCCTCCGTTCCACACCTGACATCTCCAGGAGACGCCACTGGAATAAACATCTATTGTAATTTTTTTGTCCTTGCATAAAAGAGCAGTTACAGTTACGTTACTTTCATATGAAAACTAGTCTCCTAAATAAAAATATAAGGATTTTTTATGAGGTTCTGTATGATAAGCTAAGTGTAGAAAAGTTTATTAAATATTCGAAATCCTGAAAATGTGAAATTCATTGAAAATCTGTTTGTTAGTCCGAATCCTGCACTAAAACAATTCATTGTTTTAATTTAACACAACATTGCAGGTGAAAAAATGTTCATCCTTTTTAGGAAATGTAGTTTTGTCTGTAGTTACTGAGTCCCTTTGTTCATAAGACGTCTACTACGTCTTATCAACTAGTCCGTATAGATCAATGCACGACTGCGCATTTAAGAATTATAAGACTGAAATGAGATTGTTTAAATGAAAAGAAACGAAAAGTGTTAGTTGTTGCTGTAAATGATAGTAGTGTCTACCCTGAGCCTTCATGTGTATAGTAGTCTATACACATGAAGGCACAGACAGACATCATTATTTGAGTATCATTAACAATAATTTTGATAGTTATCAATGATAGGTACTCAAATGTTATTGTTAACAATTATGTTACTGTAGTTTAACAAATATACAGACTAAATTAGACTGACAGAATAAATTTCGAAAGGACATATATATTTGGAGGAAGAGACGACTCTCAATCTCCTAAATGGAGCAAACACTGACACCGATAACTGGAATAATTAACATGGAGAATCGTAGTCTATATGTAACTTAAGTTTATTATGCCTATTTTATTTGACTAAGTTTTTCTAATCCAGTTCCGGTTAACTTTCGGGAATACTTCTTCAGAATTACAACGCAAAACTCTTTAATTGAAATAGATTTTACAATGATGTGCTATAGAAAAGTCAAGTGCGACGATACAGTTATTTAAAATGTTTATAACAGCCACACATGGCCCAGTATACTTGCGTATGTTTAGTCTTGCGCAAGTATACTTGCGTGTGTTAATATATTTATATAAGATATTTGTGCAAATTTCCGCGAATTGTGTACAAATTTCAATAACTTACTAGACAACTACACGCACGCACGGTCTTCAATCGTTTGTTTCGTGAAATTTGAAAAGAGGAGATGAAAATTCCTTCAAAGTTTTTTACCTCTTCTTCTAGAGATCCCAATCTCCCAACAAGAATCCATTTTTCCCAATTGTTCCTTTGTATGTAAAAGGTTTTTGTCCTATAAAGCTTAAATTTGTTTGAAGTCAATAAACGCCTGTAAAGGCCTATGTTGAATAAAGATTATTATAATTCTGAGACAATAACTGAGAGACCTGGAGACCTCAAATAGTGTTACCCTAGACAAGTTTCTAATTCGTTCCTTCATGCATACGCCAATAGTGTCTTTGTTTTTAAACTAACCAGTTTTCATAGTATTTAGGGTTATTCATACTATTAAGCTCAGGTCTTATCACTGTTCCCTCTTGAAACGTAGTAGCATAGCCAACAAATTTCAAAATGTCAGTCCATTGCACATAACAACATGCGAGTGCTCATTTCAGCAAAAGTTTGACTTGTACAAGGGTACAATAAATGAACAATCTTTGGTCACTTCAAAATAACGTGTATTTATGTAAGTGTAAACTTGTGTAAGTATATTGGAACGCGTGTGAATCTCATTAATCAATTTGCTGAATACGAGCAATGATCACTTGGTCAATTAATCAATTGGTAAGAGGCACATTGAATCTTACCGTAAATGCGCAACGGTTTCCATTGATGAAGTCTGCACTGCGTCTAAAACCAGAGGTCTGTCACTTAGACAGAATCTACTAACCAAACTGAAGATGTCAGAGTTGTCGCACCTTGAGCGTAGTTTATAACCGAGATCGAATGCTTTTATGGACACCTTTACGTAACGTCACACCATCTATTAACCAGGCCTCAAACCTCTAAATTAGTGTGACTCTCAAACAGCTAAACAGCAACAAGGCACCGTGTGATGATGGCTGAAGGCTGGTAGACTATCAATCTAAAAGGGCCATTAAAGTCAACTCTGTTATACTCTAAGGATAAACAACTAAAGCATGGAACAGGGATGTGGTGTGACTGTTCTTCAAAAAAGGAGATGGAATTCTCCTGAAGAACTACAAACCCAACACGCTTCTAAATGATATTTATAATCTGTTCTCGAGACTTTCACTTTGGCGACCTCCCGAACAAGCGAAAGTGTCAATACCAGAATTTAACCATATATATATCCATAATATGTGCTGCGGCAGGTTACAGCGAAAACCGATAAGTGTACTCTTGCAAAATGCTTGGCATTTGTTGACTATGAAATCCTTTGATTCTTGCGAGGCCTGGGTCATGCTTCAGTCTCTCTTTACCATTTAGACTATTCATAAATCAGTGTTAAAGTCACTATACGAAAACGCGACAATCACTTGGGTTTCAGGACCAGAACTCGAGGCCGATACGCCAACAGCGAGATTTGAAACAGGTTGATATGATATAGGCAGAATTTTTCACAGCTGCACTAGATGTATTTGACCTTTAGGACTGGAGTGAACTGGACACAGTGCTTCTTCAAGCTTCACCTCAGTATAGTTTCTCAACAAGTAGGCTTTAAAACAAACAAACACTCTACTCTTATGAAGAATGGAGGCTCAATATTCGATGTCAACTACTAGTCCAATTTCCAGTACGAAGTCAATCGACGCATACAACTAGGGCTGTTATGGCTTTACGAATACAAATCTACCGCAGTGCCTTATAGCTTGTTGGTTTGTGCATGTTGACTAGTGATGTCGTATGGAACCGAAACCTAGTCAGTCACAGTGAACCTTATGAAGGCTCAAAGTCATCCAAAAGGAGAGGAAGTTAGTAGTTTTAAATCAGAAATTACGATATTAACAGAAGAATCACAATCACTGACATTAATCGAAAAATACGAACTTTAAGTGGCAGTGCAAATTCAAGTTGTAACCTTGCTCGTGGGACTAATGGTTGTAGGTGCGGAAAGGTTCTTGAATTGCAAGCTATCAATTTACTAGATGGAATTGAATGAAATGAGATATCCTACTCTAGTTGACACACTTCCAATCCATACTATGCTATCCATAACATTTTTCACATGTGGACAATAAGTCCGACACTATCTTGGGGCTGATTTTGGCCAGAAAAAGACTGAGTTCCCAGATTTCAGAATTGTATCCTCACCCTCCAACAGCTTCTCCTTAGTCCAAAGTATATGTGTAATATACAAAGTTATCGGCTAAGGTTGTTTGATGGTAGGTATTTGCCAACTGGGGATTCTTAGTACCCCCAACACTAGAACCATCAATGATCACCATTGGCTTAGTCTCCAGTGCCCGCCAAGCACATAAGGCCTTTTAAGTATGGAAATCATTTGCAGCTTATTGGGATGTCATTCACCACACTGACCTGGTATGGGTTAGTTCAGTCAGGATCAGTCACCTCCCATAAATAAATATTTGTTATAAAGATTCCTTTTAAAGATGCAGGTATATTCAGATTGAATTGTAACTATGGTCTCTATTACATAGATTAAACCAAAAGTAGCATTGCAGAATATATTAAATAAAACATGAATGGTGTAAAACATAGAACTCAAACATGGTCAACAGTTTGTGTCCACGCCCAGCTGTTCACATTCATTACAGACGAATATTTGACCTGCCACAATTTGTTACCATCGGGGCATATCTGCATAGGAGATTCTATGTCTGCAGTTGCACGCACAACACAGGATAAACTACTAGTATGGGGTGACATTTTTATAAAAATCAAATATTATTTATACATGAAAAGTTCTTACATTTCAATCTGTACTACTTGTGCACATAAAAAACAATACAAAGTAAATATAGCTGGTATTTTCGAAAATATGTGGCTAACTAACTGGATAGTGTTTAAAACCTGGGTATTCTGGTAAGAGAAATGCAAGGTTTTCATCATCTACTTTCCATGTTGATTGTTTGTCTACATGTCTAATATTTGAATAGATTTCCTGCTATTCTTAACAAAGCTGATTCCAACAAACATGATCATTTCAATTGTTTCATGAGTAATGTAACTAACACTGATTTGTATTAGAAAGCTATGCAAAATTTGAAAGTTCTAACATAAAATTGAATTCAAATCATCTTACCTCATTGAATGGCTTTATTTTTGTGTGCATGATGAAGTTGAATTTGCACAGTTCACAGGATCTGGTCTCTGAAGCTGTTAACCATTGCTGCAAACAACTTTGGTGAACAAACTTTAAGCTTCCTGCAAGCAAAACAAATATTGATAAAGTACTATAACACAGTTATGCTTTATTTATATAATAAGATGCATCAAAAATGACAATAATCACAACTCTATAAAACTCACAATGATGTATCATAAACTATAAAACCACCCAGATTAGTCTATAAGTTAAATAAATATAAATAATAACCACTGAACATAATTTAAAATATCATACTTATGATTTCTGAAAATAATAATTTTAAAATGTACATGAATTGTAAAGCAGTTTCATTTTCTTTATTCAGCTCATTTTTAGTAATTCTATTCAAATTTCAAAAGAACTGAATAAGCTAAATTTACTACCACTATATAATATAAAATCTGTATTTTAAATAGAAAGTGCTTTCAGTGTAGTGTATGACTTAATAAAGGTTATACCAATTACATAAATATGTAACATTCTTTATGATAATTCATAATATTTTTTTATGAAACAAGTTCCAAACCTAACAATAACAGTAATGATATACATTAGTAGTAAAGCAAAAGATCCAGATAACACACACAATATCTATAAAATATGAAGTATTATTTCCCAATTTAATGAATTTACACAATAATCAAAAATTAAGAACTGCCACAAACAGGACTTGGAATAAACCATTTTTATTGCAAAATAATTTCAAATTACCTTATTGATAAATGAAATATATAAAACTTAAATTATAGAATGAAATTGATAAGTTTTACTATCAATATTAACTTTCTATAAATATATATGAAGGATTTATAAAGACCCATAAATATATAAATTAATTTATGTTACATAGTATGTTACCTGAACAATAGCATGGTGCCAATAAAGGATTATGTGCTTCGCTTTCACAGTGACAAATACGGCAAATATCTCCGCTAGAATTACTACATGAGGTCCGGCTGCTTCCAGAACCCGCATGGATGGCCTCTCTACCACATCCACCACCCCATTCCCAGCTCTCAATATCAGAAGAATTCTTAACGTTAATTTGCTGAACTGGCATTTTAGTTTTGCTCTGTGTTTATTATCAACAGAGCCCACGTAACGTTTCGCATTTACCGTTTGTTTATGAACAGCATATTAGCAACATAATGAAATCATTATATATATTTGGCCGGAAATAATCATTATGCTATGCTATTAATTTGTATAATAGTATTATTATATATGCAAGTTGTATTTAATTTGACCAAACAATACAAGAAAATATCAATAATTCTCAGGAACAAGAGGACTGTCTAACGAAGTATACTAATCTGTGACGAAGACCACAGATTAGTATACTATTCGAAGACTGTCACCACACATTATAGATTATATAAAAAATAGATAGAGAATCAAAAAAAATTTTTTATATTCTTTATTCTTAACTATATTAGCTGGATAAAAATCTATTAAGCCATTTCCGAATCCAAGAATAACAATGAACTCTAAAATTCAAATTGTTAGTTATTTCACTATTCACATTTATAGATAAAAGTAGAGTATAAAGTTCAAACGGGTTTTGCAAATATATATACTGACACAGGCATAGAAAGTTATATACATACATCAATATATACACAGAAAAGTCAAACATAATAAGTTGACCTTTTGGACCTGCAGGGTCGCTGCATGGTTTTCCGTAGAGGTTTTAATATGAAATGATCACGAGTCTATGGTCTCAGATGATGTAAAAATAATAATTCAATTGTTTTTAAAAGAAGTCACGTAATCACGTTTTTCTATTTGATTGTTACATTTTGTTCTTTTGTAAATATTCATGTAAACATTTATTAAAAAGTTTTTCACGCAACAGTGTTTTTTAATTATAACGATGCTGCCTGGATTAACAACCATACCCGGAGTTTATGACGTATTATTGGGACGCAACTCCAGTACCCAAAGACTTTTCGTCGGTTTCCGGGCCGATCTCTTTTATTAATTCAATTTGATTAGAATATTACTAAAGATTTGAATTACTGGGAAATCAATTTCTTCGTTTTAAGTAGAGTGTATAATCAGATATTATTTATTCTTAAAAAAAATCCATTTAATCCAACTAATAAACATAAAAGACTTGACAGTGAAAGCTGTCCATGAGTGAAACTGGCAGTTCTAAAATAGCTGTTGCTATTAACGCAAACTAAACACAGAATAAGCAAAGATGACTTCATTTACTATCCAACATATTCATTGTCCAACATTTTTGTATATAATAACTGTTGAAGATTTAATTTCAAAATAGTTGTTACGGGTTACGTTTTCTTGTTATAGACTATCTGTATTGTACCTATTGTTGTACCTATCAGGCTTTTTTTTATAAATTTAAGTTATAACAATGAATATTGAACGAAACGCAGCAACGTGGTTTATTAGCGAATGCGATTGCGAATCGCTACCTAAGTTGGGCGGTAAGGTCAATTTATCGCAATTGCAAGTGACTCGCTATCAGAATCACAAACTGTTTTATTTTCATAATTACATAAAGGAGATGTTCCATTTTTGTATGGAGGTTAGGCCCCTCTCAGCCTACAGTAATAAAATATTATTTTATGGAAAGAACAAAAAATAAGGAACCTTTACCCGTAAGAAGTTATTTTTTTAAAACCTGCAATTCATTGTAAAAAAAAAAGAAAGGTTTGAGGTTAATAATATAATAATATATAATAATATTAATAAATACAAATTTAAACATGATTACAAGATCAAAATCAGCCAAAGCGGAACAAAACGCACCACCTCCACCTGCGCCCATCCCTCCGTCGTCTCCATAACACCTCTGAAGAACACATCGGAAGTTAGCAGCTCTTCGGACGATGTGAGTGGACCCAGGACACCGCCGCCACGACCACCTGCGCGACGAGGACGTCCCCCGCTGCCGGCACGCTTGGGTCCTCCGAGGCAAGCAGCCTCGCAACAGGCCCCCGCTACCGGTGGTGTAGTGCGTCGCATGCGATGGACTCAAGCAATAAATGAGAACTGCATGCGCGCCTATTATGGAGCTACAGAGAGAGGTACCTCATTCACTGCTTACCGTGCGAAAATGCTGATTTTGTTTCAGGGCCTTGAGCCGACCGTCACCGTATCGGCCCAACGACTATCAGATCAAGTGCGAGCGATACAACGATGCAAGTTGTTGGATCAATCGATACTTGATCGGCTTCGCTTGGAGACGCTTCCTACTACGTCGCGCCTTCCTTGACACGAGATCCACCTGTTGCACCTGTCGCCTCAATATCGGCTCCAATGCCGTCACTGGATGCGACAACGATGGCACGGGTTGTTTACGAAGTCGATGAGGGAGGTGACGTTAGTATGATTGTAAGTAACCAAGTGAAAGAGCAACTGGAGGACGCTTTGGAAGATACGATTCGTGAGTATCGATACGCATTAAACTCTAGGCCGCGGATACCACGTTTGCCAACACACAGACGTAATCTGGGGCTAGTGGGAGCTCTGAATGTTTTGTTAGCTCCGTATTTGCGGACAAGCGAAAATTTAGTTGACACGCATTCTATCCTGTACTGCGGTGCTCTTGCTGCATGCCGCGTTGCTCGAGTAAAGTTTCCGGACTCTGATCGAGCACCTCGACCTGCGGTCCCGGCATGGCAAGTGAGAATAGAAAAGCGTGTCAACTCATTCAGGGCTCTCATTGGCAAACTTATCTGTTTCAGCCGAGGTAATACCAGACCCCGGGTCATGCGTTATGTGGCACAGGCCTTCGCCGGAACTGGTATCCGACAAACAGACTATATGGCGAATGTCACAGAACGTATTGACTATCTGAAGCAGAAAGTCTGTGCATGGGCAACCGAATTCGTCGCTACAGAGTACGTGTGGACAGATACTTTCAGAATCGTCTTTTCCAAAGCGATCAAAAGAAGGTGTACAGAAAATGGGAGGGAACTGACCACCACGTGGTCGATGAGCGACGGCCTGCTGCTAATACCATGAGTAGCTTCTGGCGTGGCATCTGGTCGCTGCCTATCAACCATGTGGAAGGTGATTGGATGCGTGTAGTCAAACGAGAATGCGAGTCCATCGAACCAATGGGGCCTATTACTATAGACCCTATAGACATTAGTTGTGCCATCCGTTCGGCACAGAACTGGAAATGTCCTGGGCCTGACGGATTGCACAACTTCTGGATTAAGTGGTTTAGATGTTCTCATGCTCTTTGGCTACACAATTTCAAACAGCCTTGGAACAGTGTTCCTCCCACTTTTATGACCACCGGTATTACCTTCTTGCTCTACAAATCGGGAAGTACCATGGATCCCAAGAACTATAGACCCATTACGTGCTTGCCCACAATCTACAAGCTCCTTACTTCCATTCTGACCAAGAAAATCTATACACATATTGTATCAAATAATATTTTGGCCCCACTCAGAATGGATGTAAGGCTGGGTCCCGTGGTACAAAAGGCTCCTCCTTATAGACATGGCCATTAGCCAACAAGTTCGGCGGAACAGGGGATCTCTATCAGCTGCGTGGATTGATTATAAGAAGGCCTATGATTCAGTGCCGCATTCATGGCTGGAGAGGATTTTAGAATTGTATAAAATCAATACAACTCTGAAATCCTTTCTAAGCAACTGCATGCGACAGTGGAGCACAGTCCTTCGTCAACCATGCAGTGATGACGGTTCCTCTGATTCGCAAGACTTGATCAAAATAGAGAGAGGCATTTTTCAGGGTGACAGTTTGAGTCCCTTGTGGTTTTGCTTAGCACTGAATCCTCTCAGCACTCTGCTGAAGGATTCAGGTCTAGGCTATCGGCTACGTAGACAGGGCGAGGTCATTAGTCATCTGCTGTACATGGATGATCTCAAGTTGTTTGCACCGAAACACCAAGACGTTGTGGAGTTATTGAAAATTACGCAGATTTTCAGTAACTCTATAGGGATGGAGTTCGGTGTAGACAAATGTGCGGTCTTGCATGTACGGCAGGGAAAAGTTGTAAATTCAACAAATCTACAACTTTCAGAGACAGTGACACTCATTTCCGAATCCAAGAATAACAATGAACTCTAAAATTCAAATTGTTAGTTATTTCACTATTCACATTTATAGATAAAAGTAGAGTATAAAGTTCAAACGGGTTTTGCAAATATATATACTGACACAGGCATAGAAAGTTATATACATACATCAATATATACACAGAAAGTCAAACATAATAAGTTGACCTTTTGGACCTGCAGGGTCGCTGCATGGTTTTCCGTAGAGGTTTTAATATGAAATGATCACGAGTCTATGGTCTCAGATGATGTAAAAATAATAATTCAATTGTTTTTAAAAGAAGTCACGTAATCACGTTTTTCTATTTGATTGTTACATTTTGTTCTTTTGTAAATATTCATGTAAACATTTATTAAAAAGTTTTTCACGCAACAGTGTTTTTTAATTATAACGATGCTGCCTGGATTAACAACCATACCCGGAGTTTATGACGTATTATTGGGACGCAACTCCAGTACCCAAAGACTTTTCGTCGGTTTCCGGGCCGATCTCTTTTATTTATTCAATTTGATTAGAATATTACTAAAGATTTGAATTACTGGGAAATCAATTTCTTTCGTTTTAAGTAGAGTGTATAATCAGATATTATTTATTCTTAAAAAAAAATCCATTTAATCCAACTAATAAACATAAAAGACTTGACAGTGAAAGCTGTCCATGAGTGAAACTGGCAGTTTCTAAAATAGCTGTTGCTATTAACGCAAACTAAACACAGAATAAGCAAAGATGACTTCATTTACTATCCAACATATTCATTGTCCAACATTTTTGTATATAATAACTGTGAAGATTTAATTTCAAAATAGTTGTTACGGGTTACGTTTTCTTGTTATAGACTATCTGTATTGTACCTATTGTTGTACCTATCAGGCTTTTTTTTATAAATTTAAGTTATAACAATGAATATTGAACGAAACGCAAGCAACGTGGTTTATTAGCGAATGCGATTGCGAATCGCTACCTAAGTTGGGCGGTAAGGTCAATTTATCGCAATTGCAAGTGACTCGCTATCAGAATCACAAACTGTTTTATTTTCATAATTACATAAAGGAGATGTTCCATTTTTGTATGGAGGTTAGGCCCTCTCAGCCTACAGTAATAAAATATTATTTTATGGAAAGAACAAAAAATAAGGAACCTTTACCCGTAAGAAGTTATTTTTTTAAAACCTGCAATTCATTGTAAAAAAAAAGAAAAGGTTTTGAGGTTAATAATAATAATAATAATAATAATAATATTAATAAATACAAATTTAAACATGATTACAAGATCAAAATCAGCCAAAGCGGAACAAAACGCACCACCTCCACCTGCGCCCATCCCTCCGTCGTCTCCAATAACACCTCTGAAGAACACATCGGAAGTTAGCAGCTCTTCGGACGATGTGAGTGGACCCAGGACACCGCCGCCACGACCACCTGCGCGACGAGGACGTCCCCCGCTGCCGGCACGCTTGGGTCCTCCGAGGCAAGCAGCCTCGCAACAGGCCCCCGCTACCGGTGGTGTAGTGCGTCGCATGCGATGGACTCAAGCAATAAATGAGAACTGCATGCGCGCCTATTATGGAGCTACAGAGAGAGGTACCTCATTCACTGCTTACCGTGCGAAAATGCTGATTTTGTTTCAGGGCCTTGAGCCGACCGTCACCGTATCGGCCCAACGACTATCAGATCAAGTGCGAGCGATACAACGATGCAAGTTGTTGGATCAATCGATACTTGATCGGCTTCGCTTGGAGACGCTTCCTACTACCGTCGCGCCTTCCTTGACACGAGATCCACCTGTTGCACCTGTCGCCTCAATATCGGCTCCAATGCCGTCACTGGATGCGACAACGATGGCACGGGTTGTTTACGAAGTCGATGAGGGAGGTGACGTTAGTATGATTGTAAGTAACCAAGTGAAAGAGCAACTGGAGGACGCTTTGGAAGATACGATTCGTGAGTATCGATACGCATTAAACTCTAGGCCGCGGATACCACGTTTGCCAACACACAGACGTAATCTGGGGCTAGTGGGAGCTCTGAATGTTTGTTAGCTCCGTATTTGCGGACAAGCGAAAATTTAGTTGACACGCATTCTATCCTGTACTGCGGTGCTCTTGCTGCATGCCGCGTTGCTCGAGTAAAGTTTCCGGACTCTGATCGAGCACCTCGACCTGCGGTCCCGGCATGGCAAGTGAGAATAGAAAAGCGTGTCAACTCATTCAGGGCTCTCATTGGCAAACTTATCTGTTTCAGCCGAGGTAATACCAGACCCCGGTTCATGCGTTATGTGGCACAGGCCTTCGCCGGAACTGGTATCCGACGACTATATGGCGAATGTCGAACGTATTGACTATCTGAAGCAGAAAGTCTATGCATGGGCAAACCGAATTCGTCGCTACAGAGTACGTGTGGACAGATACTTTCAGAATCGTCTTTTCCAAAGCGATCAAAAGAAGGTGTACAGAAAATGGGAGGGAACTGACCACCACACGTGGTCGATGAGCGACGGCCTGCTGCTAATACCATGAGTAGCTTCTGGCGTGGCATCTGGTCGCTGCCTATCAACCATGTGGAAGGTGATTGGATGCGTGTAGTCAAACGAGAATGCGAGTCCATCGAACCAATGGGGCCTATTACTATAGACCCTATAGACATTAGTTGTGCCATCCGTTCGGCACAGAACTGGAAATGTCCTGGGCCTGACGGATTGCACAACTTCTGGATTAAGTGGTTTAGATGTTCTCATGCTCTTTTGGCTACACAATTTCAAACAGCCTTGGAACAGTGTTCCCTTCCCACTTTTATGACCACCGGTATTACCTTCTTGCTCTACAAATCGGGAAGTACCATGGATCCCAAGAACTATAGACCCATTACGTGCTTGCCCACAATCTACAAGCTCCTTACTTCCATTCTGACCAAGAAAATCTATACACATATTGTATCAAATAATATTTTGGCCCCAACTCAGAATGGATGTAAGGCTGGGTCCCGTGGTACAAAAGAGCTCCTCCTTATAGACATGGCCATTAGCCAACAAGTTCGGCGGAACAGGGGATCTCTATCAGCTGCGTGGATTGATTATAAGAAGGCCTATGATTCAGTGCCGCATTCATGGCTGGAGAGGATTTTAGAATTGTATAAAATCAATACAGAAATCCTTTGCAACTGCATGCGACAGTGGAGCACAGTCCTTCGTCAACCATGCAGTGATGACGGTTCCTCTGATTCGCAAGACTTGATCAAAATAGAGAGAGGCATTTTTCAGGGTGACAGTTTGAGTCCCTTGTGGTTTTGCTTAGCACTGAATCCTCTCAGCACTCTGCTGAAGGATTCAGGTCTAGGCTATCGGCTACGTAGACAGGGCGAGGTCATTAGTCATCTGCTGTACATGGATGATCTCAAGTTGTTTGCACCGAAACACCAAGACGTTGTGGAGTTATTGAAAATTACGCAGATTTTCAGTAACTCTATAGGGATGGAGTTCGGTGTAGACAAATGTGCGGTCTTGCATGTACGGCAGGGAAAAGTTGTAAATTCAACAAATCTACAACTTTCAGAGACAGTGACACTCAGATCTTTGTCTGAGGCCGAAACGTACAAGTATCTCGGTATGTCAGAGTCTTTGGGTATATCAGTGAAGGATGTCAAGGAATCGGTGAAGACACGTTTCTTTTGCCGCTTAACAAAGGTACTTCATAGTCTTTTGTCTGGTGGCAATAAGGTGCGTGCCTTCAATGGTTGGGTGATGCCTTTATTGATATACTCCTTTGGCATACTGAGATGGACTCAGACTGAGCTGGACACCTTGGATAGGAGAGTCCGTCAACTACTCACAAAAAATCGCATGTTACACCCCGTTCGTCTGTTATGAGACTGTACATTCCACGGAAGTGTGGTGGTAGAGGCTTTCTAAATGCCAAAAACCTCCATAACCGTGAAGTGTGCAGCCTCAGGAACTATTTCCTAAACAACGAATGTGGGATGCATTGTGACGTTGTGGCAGTTGACAAGGGATTTACCCCTCTCTCTATGGCAGTTGAGAACTGGCGTAAACCATCGGTGCTTAGCGTCGAAAATCGCAGGGAAGTATGGAGGAACAAAGAGTTGCACGGAAGGTTTTATCGGGCCTTAATGGGCCCTGATGTAGATCTTCCCGCGTCGGTGAACTGGCTGCGCTTCGGTGACCTCTTTGGGGAAACTGAGGTTTTGTCTGTGCAATTGCGACGAAGTAATGATGACGAACAACTACAGAAAATATATCCTAAAGGACGGTACCGTCGACATATGTCGAGCATGCCGCCGTCCCGGAGAGTCACTTAGGCATATTATCTCTGGTTGTTCTCATCTTTGCAACGGTGAGTATTTGCATAGACACAACCTAGTAGCCAGGATCATCATCAACAACTTGCCCTTCAATACGGCCTTTTGAGCACGAGACACCGTACTATAAGTACGCACCAGCGCCAGTTCTTGAAAATGGCCGTGTGTTGCTCTATTGGGATCGCTCTATCATCACGGATAGGACTATTGCGTGCAATAAACCTGATATCGTGGTGGTCGACCGCTCCCAACGCGCCGTGCAATGCTCGTCGATATTACCATCCCTCATGACGAGAACCTCGTAAAAGCCGAGAAGGACAAAGCCAGTAAGTACCTTGACTTGGCATACGAGGTAACCGCCATGTGGGATGTTGATTCGACAATCATTGTTCCGATAGTTGTGTCTGCGAATGGCTTGATAGCAAAGAGTCTCGATCAACATCTTAAGAGGCTCTCGCTTGACGGATGGATCAAGGGTCGGATACAAAAAGCAGTGATTCTCGACACGGCACGTATTGTCGGAGATTTCTCTGTCTGCAGCCCTAACCACCGTTTGTTTGGGCCTTGCCTCGCTACCGGCGGCATACTAGGTTTAAGTTTTTTATAGTATTTATATTTATTTTATATATCTATATTGTAAAAAACTTAAATTTAAGATTATTAATTAAAATATGAATAATAATAATAACTTTATTTCATTGCCACAAAAACACACACAAAGCAAACGGGTATAACAAAGACATCACATTTAAACAGGTAAACGCAATTATACAATAACATGAAAACATAGACACACGTTAAATTCAACATAAAACCAGTATAGTACACAGACAAGACTTAAACTATATGTTATACTTATAATTATGTAAAGACAAGTGCTGGTGTGTGTGTCGCCACAGCAGGCGAAATAAGGCGACAGCTCAGCATGGTATTTGCTTGCAGTTACAAGCAAATTGCTGATTTTCAGCTGTAACCTTAGTGTATGAATATATTTCTCAGAGTGCTCAATATAGGCCACCTACATAACAGCAAAAAGCATAAAAATGAATATTTAAAATATAATTTAAAATAATTTTACATATTTGATTAGATAATGTAATTATCATAATAATAAAAGGTAATGTAATATTATATGTTATATATGTATATATTCTAAAATCTGAGACTTAAGATATTGAAATTAATAAATGTTAATATAATAACATTAATTTACATTATAATCATATATTTGATACCTACTCTAGGAACGCACCGTGTTGCCCATTTTTTGTATTGTTAAAATATGTAACTTGTACTGTTTTTTAAAATTGACTTGGACGTCAGTTTTCTTATAGGTGGAGGGATATTATTCCAACACTTAGTTGCATGATAACGGAAACTTCCAGTAAAGGCTACGTTTTATATGTAAATGCAACTTAAGCGGTGCACAAGTGAATCTTTGGTGCTTGGCCATTATATCTTATTTTATTAAAAGTTAATTTTGAAAAAAGATATTCAGGTGTTTTAAAATTAACAATATCGAACATCAATGAGGCTAGATGCAACATTCTACGAGACTCCATGTTAAGTATGCACTTATTATTTAGAAAAGGAGATATATGACTTCTCGGAGGTACATTAAAACAAAACCTAAAGCAAGCATTTTGCACTCTCTGTACCACGATGCGACTTAAATAAAAGACGCGGACCATTCGGAATAGTTTAGTTTGGATAACACTAAAGCTTCGACGACGTTGACACGTGCTTCGGCATTCAACAAATTCCGTATCTTATATAGTACCTTAAGTCTATAAAAACATTGCTTAACCAGGTTCTCTATGTGGTAATCAAAACGCAATTCGCCATCCATAAGAACCCCCAAGTTCTTTGTTACATCTAACGTTCAATATTTTGGCCACAGATAGAAAGTTTAGGAGATTTCTCGGCTATTTTTTTTATTTGACTTTTGGATCCTAGGATCATAAATTTTGATTTATTAGGGTTGAGGACTAGTCCATCCTTCCAGACCATTGTGCTATTCTATTTAAATCATCATTCATAAATTTTAAAGCTTGCTGAATATTGCCTGGGGTTTCCGAAATATACAGCTGGACGTCATCAGCATAAAAATGAAACGACAGTGCTTGGGAACACTCGCTAAATCAGCTGTGTATATAATAAACAGAAGTGGACCCAGTATTGACCCCTGTGGCACTCCACGATCAACTTGTCTAGAGGCCGATACGAGCGTAGATCCCTCATGTTGGGTTAAGATAACAGACTGACAACGGTTATGTAAGTAGCTCTCGAACCATTTTTAATGAATTGTCATCCAAACATAATATGCCAATTTCGTGAGCAGAAGTCGGTTATTTATACAATCAAAATGCACGTGAGAAGTCAAGCAACGTAAGAATCGTACCTCGCCCGGCATCCATCTCCGACAGTATGTTGTCAGTGACATCAAGTTGCCGTAATTGTACCTCGACCCCTGCGGAAGCCCGATTGATGATTAGGCAGTATATTATTTCTTTCAATGAACGCAATCAACTGATTGTAGACGATTTTTTCTAAAATTTTTGATAAAAATGGTAGTATGCTTATAGGTCTAAGGTCCCTCTTGGCGCTAGGTGATCAACTTTTAGGGGCGGCTTAACAAGTGCCTCTTTCCACTTAGAAGGGACGACTTTCAGATGAATGGATTGGTTTATAATAAAAGTTATCACTGATAGTGTTCTTGGAAGTGTAAGTACAACCATATCCTTAGTTATCCCATCCTTCACCCATAGCGTTAGACTTTACAGACAAAAGACATTTCATTATAGCTTTTTCACTTACCGATTGTAGCGTAAACATAGAGAATGAGAGTAGCCTCCTTTAGGAAATGACTTAAACTGAAAGAGGGATCACGTTACTACCAGGGACATTTAAAAAAATGATTGTTAATAGCGTCAGGGTCCTTAAAACAAGATGGCAGAGATCCATCACCTTTACTTGGATTAATTAATATTTTATTTTTTAAATTATGCCAAAAAGTTTTTTTATTCTTAATATTAGAATTAACGGAGTGATTAAAAAAAGCCTGTTTTTCTGCTTGTATGCTTGATATTACCAATTTTTTTCAAATCTCTATAGTATTGTCCATCCTTATCTAATTTAGTTTTCTTATATTGTATGAGCCTCATTACGTAAAATTTATCATGTACGAATATTATCAGTAACCCAAGGCAAGCTCTTATTGCCATTTATACGCAATGTTTTAATTGGTGCATGCCTGTCAAATAGCTGCAGTAGTAATAAGTTAAACTTGTCTACCATGGCATCCACAGTTGGCATACTGACAATCGATTCCCAATCTACTGCATCTAAATCCCTGTTAAAATTGTCCAAATCCATATCTTTAAGAGGTCTAAATCTAATGCATTTAGGTGGTAATTTCATTTTCTTCAAAGTGAATGCTACATTGACCATAGAGTGACCAAAGGCACCAGTAACATTATAAACAATGAGATCTCGTACCGGGCAGTTAGTACACACAATATCTAATAAGAGACTCAGAGTCAGCTGTTGTGTGAGTACATTCAGTCACGACCT
Source organism: Scirpophaga incertulas (assembly GCA_036419045.1). Lineage (NCBI taxonomy): Eukaryota > Metazoa > Arthropoda > Insecta > Lepidoptera > Crambidae > Scirpophaga > Scirpophaga incertulas. The sequence continues at coordinate 69,982 of JAYEAL010000431.1, forward strand.
GGTCGAGACCCATGCAATCAAGAAAATGGTTTAGTTTATTGGTTTTTCCGTCAGCTGTGTCATTTATATTAATATTAAAATCTCCCATCAAAATCAAATAATCGACCCCTGAAAGCTTAGAAACCGTATCAGTAAGTGCATAAAAAATACGTCAACATTAAACCACGGAGGTCTATATGCTGTACCTACTGCGATTCTGAAACCATTGATTCGCGTTGTTAGCCACATTTGCTCTATGGAGTCACTCAGATCTTTTACATAACGAACATGCATATCATTCTTTATGTAGAATCCTACCCTCCACCACGTCCCCCCACATATGCTGAGGTCTTGGGTGAAACGGAAACGATAGCCAGGCGGCGCCGGAGCTCGCGCTTCCTGTCCGGCGGCTAACCAAGTTTCGTTAATACAGACAATGTCACTTCAGGTAAACTTACTTCTTACTTCAGGTATGCAGGTAAATTCCACGTCATTCAGAAGAAGCTCCTGATCTCGTTCATTTAGTTCGATTTTCAAAGACTCGATAGTATCTTTCAAGGTGTCGTGTGCGCAATGGGACTGAGCACTCACTTCTGTGCGGCTTTCTAATTTTTCGACGCGCGATTTGAGCTCCCTTATCCACTCACACACGTCTCCACTTGAGTGACAAGTCCGGACAACTTTCCATCAAACGCTTGTACTTGGTGACGGGTCTCAACCAGTTCTTGGCGGAAACGCGCGATCTCCTCCACAAGTAAGTCAAGTCGTTCCGTTAGCGCTATTATACTCGTATTTCCGTCCCAGATGTTCCTACTTCGAAAGTCGCTAGGGGGCTTCTACTTCGACTGGACTTTTAACTGCGGCTCCGCGGTGTCGTGTGACCTTGTCGTCATGCCGCGAACAGGCGTGTCACTGTTATCGCCCCTTGGTTCCCGACTTATACATGCAGCGCACTTCCAATTAAGTCTATGTTCACCGGTTAGAGTATTCCGGAACCGATTCTCCGACACATTTGCACACTGAATATCATAATAACCACCACATGTACAGCAAGATAGAAATTGTCTATTTTTTAATAACTTGTAAACAGCCCGAGCAAGATTTAGTAGCCATAGTGTACAAAATGATAATAAAAAATGTACAACAAATAGAATAAAATATCAAAAAAACAAAAAGGAAAAAAAAAGTTAGTTTTGTGATAGGTTTGAACCTCTTGCCGATTGATTGTATGCCGCGACTTACACTCAGTACCACTCGGTAACGGTAGGCTAATATGAAATACTGATACTAATTGTTAGCTAATAAAATAAAAGGATGGTACAATGCCTTCAACGCCAATATTTTTTAAAAAATATCACAGTGCACCGTCACTTATTTCACAAACACCTTAATTACTTATTAATCACTACACAACCACCAGTGAATAATAATACATCAAAACAAGGTAATTATTTACAAAAAATATTAATGTAAGATGTTGCTGATAAATGACTATATTTCACTGTTATTTTATTTTAAAGTAGGGAGCACAAGAAAACACGTCAGAGCACAATCAAGATCAGTTGACCATTCAGAGGTTAATAACAATAAAACAGCAACCCAAAGCTTTTTCATATTGGCAACTTCGATTTTGATTGTCACAAGCGAAAATCTTATCAAAGTAGACTTTATTCACTGTTAAAAGTCTATTTTGGCGTGACAAAGTAAAAATATGAAGAATGCAGATAAGATTTTCGCATGGGACGGATATGGCTCGGTGGCCAAGTGGTTAAGGCGTCTGGACGGTTTCAAATCCTGCCCGCCGGAAATTTTATTTGCATTGTTTTTTCTTATAATAAAAATTTATGAGATGTAAGAGATTAAGCAACTTTTATAATAACTTATATAACGAAAAAATAACGGGATTGCAACGGGTCCCAATCTAATAAGGTATTAATCAAATAAGGTATTGAATAAAATAAATCTCAAAACAAGTATCAATCATAGTTTTATTCATTGACCTTTAAATAAAATCAATTTTGTATACATATTTCTTATTTTGTCTTCCTTTTGGTGGTGTAATGTATTCGCACATTTAAATATTTTTTACAAATGGCTTTAATTAAAAGAGTATAATGGCCGTCTACATCAAATCTATAAGAAAAAATATGATTTTCAGTAAACAAATTAAGACCAATACAATTTTTAAACATTCCTGTACAAGGTAATTCATAGGATCTTTCCTGTTGATTATTCGATTTTTTTTATACACTTTTTCTGCTATATTACACAGTTGAATTACAGTTTTAGAGGGATAACGTAGTCCACCTTTGTCTTTTTTAAATTGGAGCGTATTTTTAATTTTCTCCGAATGCAATAATGATAAGCATTGTTCACATTTTATTTGATTTTCTAAAGCCTTTACGACAAAACCAGCGATATAAATGATGACGTGCTGAGCAAATTCTGTCAGCCTTGTTGGATCGGCTAAGTAATCGTGATCCTGAGATACGACTACTTCTGATGGCAGGTATTGCTGAAGATCCCTATAGTCTTCTATTTTCCATTGGTGGTATCTGTAACAGTGTTACAATATAAGCATTAGATTAAAATAGAAAAAAATGATCAAACAACGAGAAAAGGTTTGATTTATTTACCGGATGCACAATATGCCGCGTTGGAACAGAAAATGGATTAAGATACGTCATATGTTCTGTTTTTCTGAAGCAATCTTCTTCAAAATGTTTTGAACATATTCGAGTATAGTTGGTAGGTTCCCAATTCTCTTGGCCAGTTGCTCGAATCCATAGCTTACGCACTTCCATGACATTTTTTGGAAACCTAAAACATATTGTTTCATAAATCAGAAAGTACATCAATTACGGGTAATTTACCAAAATCAGAAATGGTATCCCAAAAATCTATATAACCCGGCCAAATGAAAAACAACTACAAAATGGCCGACCGGTGTGAAACTCCTATATGGCCGCGTGTTATTTTCACTACTGAATTTGGTTGGTTAATACAATAGAATTATATAAACAAAAGTACTAAAATAAGATTATATACCATTCCATTCAAGCCGTAGGGCCCTTAGGGCCAAGGCTAGGCTGAGTTTAGTCGGTAGAACTGTGTGGTCGAGCCGCCTCGACAGCACCATGAGTCCGATATAATCAACGCATCCCTGCTTGCCTGTTGCGTTGGTATGCATGATGGAGTCTCAGCCTCCTCTCCTGAGGAAAAAAATAAAAATAAAAAAAAATAAGATTATCACATTCGCTGTCAAGATCGCCCCGAGTGTCTCGCTGAGAGACGAAACACGTGTCGACCTTGTCTGCTTGTTGGACAAGTCATCATCAACTGCGCGGAATCAGCAAACGTAATCAATATCCTTTGTAATGTAATGGATGGCTCTGGTAAACTGGGGAGTAATTGGTTTTGAAACCAAGATTTAAAAGTTTCCGCGTCCATTTCCTCGTGGTAATCCGACGTGTTTTTGGATGCAAACGCTAGCAATCCATTTTCAATAAAGCCAACTCCAGCAGAACCGGCATGGCAAATAATGAGCCTTGATCCTTTGCCAATAGGTACTTTTGATGTAGATGCATGTGTTCCATCAGTCCAAGTACGTGACACAGAGTGGTTAGCGTTTAACCATGTCTCGTCAATAAAAACAACGTTCTCCCAATCAGTTATTTATAGAGTTCACAGCAGCTGGGTTGCCAATGTCAAAATTAATCCAATTCCCTAAATAAAATATTTGCAACAAATAAATTTCTAAATGTATAATTTTTTCTGTATGGCAATAATTTATTTCATCGATATTTAATGTCAATATCAAGTTTATCGAAGCTTATCGAGTTTCATGCTCGCAAGGCAATGTAGTATAAAAGAAACCTCCAAGTGCTATAAGTAGTTAGTCCATACTTCGCAGCTTGCTGCACATGTACGAGTAGGCCCCATCACTTCAAGGCCGGACCCACTTTGGCGTACCGAGCCTTCTTTCGCGCATATGTCCTCTTCGGAGGGCAGCGCCGACGTGCCCTCTCCTGAGGGTGCGCCAACCATTCCGTTCAAGCCATAAGGCCACTGGGGCCAAGGCTAGGCTGAGTTTAGTCGGTAGGTCTGCTGGATCGAGCCGCCTCGATTCACCAGGAGTCCGACATAATCAACGCATCCCTGCTTTCCTGTTGCGTTGGTATCCATGAGGATTCTCAGCCTCCTCTCTTGAGGAAAAAAAAAGCTATAAGTAATATTTCTATCATTCTAATTAATTTTTTTCAGTCTAACTATAATCTGATTTTTTATTCCGTGAATACCACATTTACCGTAAAAATATCACAAAAAAACAATATTTAACTATTGATAAAAATAATGCAAACCGCCGCTATTAAATCGCGCCAAAACCTCCTCATTCTAATACGTTCCGGAACACAAAAGTACGCAGTGAGTATTACCGAGCACATCACTATGAAAGCGTGACCAACGAAGTAACTTTGCTTCGCTATACAAAGGGGAAATTATAAGTTTTTTTTTATTTTTAAATTATTTAAAGTACTAAAAGACAAATAATAATACAATTACGTAACTTTGATATTTTGACAGAAAATTGTATTGATAAAAGTTGTTCTAAATGATTTTCCAAATGTGTTCCTCATAACAAAGTTATATGTACAACCAAAAAAAGTAAAGTGTCATATCGGTAATCTTAGAGCGGCCCGACTTTAAGAGAACAACATGGACAATTCCATCATTTGTTTATAGAACTTAGAAGTCATCTGCTCTAGCGCAGTCAACGGCTCGAGCGGTGTATGCCTCACAACCGCTCGTGACCGGTCGACGGCACGATGGAATTTCATCATGCAGTTGATGGCTTGAAGCGGTCGCGACTGCTCGAGCAGTCGTGTGTACGGCAGCTAATGAATGACTATAGTTCACCGTGCGGTCGCGGCTTCAAGCAGTCGGTCTCAACTGCTTGAAGCAGTCCGTGTACTACTGGCCTAACGGTGGCAACGAAGACAACCGACGCCTCTCCTAGAGCGTCGTCGTATCTCCTGATACGACAAATCTAGAAGACCGGAACCCATTGCACTAGGGCATTGCGTCCCTAGGGTTAAGGTACACGGTCATTCCCCGGGAGTGACCGGTAACGGTTCGTCCCCCCCCCTCCCCCCTGCCTCCTCAGGCAGAGAGTAACGGCGCCCCGCGCCCCTCGCGTCTCTCTGTTAGGCCGCACCCTCCGCGCCTTTTGCGCCCCGCACCGCGCGTGTCGCGTATTTGGCGGGTTTCCCCGCCCCTTCAGCGCCTAAACTTTTTGTCTTGCCCCTGTAATTTTAAGCTGCGATGGACATCGAATTGTCTAATGTGCCCTCTGCCGACCCTCTCGCCGAATTAGTCATTAATTCCCAGACTCAACTCTTGAGTCAGATAGGCCGTCCTCAGGATTCCCGGGATGCTGAGATCCTTAACGCGTCCTGCGACCACTTAATTGGTCAACTTCGTTCTTTAATCAGTTCCCTGACTCGCGATTTTTATAAAACGAATTATAAAACAAATTCTCGCAATCTCAGGGAGTATTCACAGTCCTCGCCACTTGTGAGCAGCCGGCTGCTCCTACCCCAACTCCCATCCCAAATGCGCCTTCGACGTCTGATGACGTAGAAAAGCGCCCTTAAGCGCCCTCTGCGCTCGCCATCCCCACGGGGGATGACACCCCCGCCACCCTCCCTGTCGCCTCAGAGCCTCTCTCTGAGGAGGGCTTATTCCTCCCGGTCGTTCGACGCAAGTTGAACAAAAAGAAGCGTCGCAACACGCAGGTTGTTGCGACGCCCGCCCCAACCCCTTCCGACCTGCTGCCGTCCCTCATGGACGTGGTAGTGAACCCCCACCCCCCCGTCACCCCCCCCCCCCCAACTTCCAGTTTGCCGTCGAAGGCTAAAAAGTACTCGACGTGCAAAGTTTATCCGATCATCGATCATCTGACCGATAAGGCCTGTTGGGCCACACTCCGCACCCAACTCGCTTCGGCCGAGATAACTTGGTCGAAGATACAAAACCGGGAGGATAGTTTTGTCCTCCATACAGACATTCCCGAGGCGTACCGTGCTCTCACGGCTCACATCCGTTCCCACTCAATCCCCTATTATACCTTTGCGAGTCTTTCGAGCGCAAAATCAAATTCGTCCTCCGCGGGGTCCCCGTGGAGTTCAGCGAGGACGAAATCCAATTTAGCCTTGTTGAACAAGGCTACCCCGTTACCGGTGTACAGCGTCTGTACCACCGGGACGGAAAAACCATCCCCCTAGCCCAAGTAATTCTGAGCCCGTCTGACAAGGCTCGTTCCCTCCCCCAGGACACAACCCTTACGGTTGTGGATATACCCGGCATTCGTGTCGAGCTCCCCTACGCCAAAGGCCCCGCCCAGTGCAACCGCTGTCAGCGATACGGGCACGCGGGTGCCAACTGTCAGGCCCGTCCCCGCTGCGTGAAGTGCTTAGGCGATCACACAACGGCGGACTGCTCACGGAAACGTGAGGATCCCGCCTCCATGACAGCTCCACCAGCTTGTGTGCTGTGTGGCCAGGTCGGCCACACAGCCAACTGGAAGGGATGCCCTAAAGCCCCGCGCTTTAAGCCCACTAACCCCTCGAGCTCGAGCACAGCTCGAGCTGTCATAGCTCCACGCCCCTCCGCCTCACAAAGGACAGCAGCCAATTTCCCGGCTCTGCCCAAATCCACCCCCCCAACCCTGACATCTGCTCAGGTTTGGGAACCAGCCCCTCCCACGGCCCCTCAGGCCACACCCCTGCCTCCAACCCGGGGCCAGTGCAACCCTGCGGCTGCGCTCGCCTCCCACACCCAGCTGCGCGATAAGGCTTATCGCGAGTACCAGCTGGCGATGACTAAGGCCACCTCGGCTCTTAGTCAAGTCAAAATAGCCATGGAGTACGCTCCATTGTTCGAGGCCTTCCCAGACCTCACCCCCCTCTGTTGAGTTACTTAACTTACCCCGTTTCTCTTTTCTCTTAGTTAGGTAGGATGTCGAACCAACCGGTAAGCCAACCTAATACCCACGGCCGAATCAAACCCGAAGGATGTACGCTTGTGTCCTATAATGCTCGTTCTCTCCGTCCCAATATGCCTGAGCTTAGGGAATTCATCCAAGACCACCCAGGACCTAGTGCTGATCCAGGAGTCCTGGTTGACGCCTAGTGTCCAAAGGGGTCTTACCCTCCGTAACTATAGTTTAGTCAGGAATGACAGACCCACTGCCGAACGTGGTTGCGCGTCCACAGGCCCGTTAAACTTGTATTAGGAATCCCCCCCCCCCCTGGCCACCACCAAGCGCATCACCGATTGGGACATCTTTCACGACTCCCTGCTGTCCACTCTGGACGTGCCGGAACCCCCACTCTCTATCTCCGCGGACTGCCTCGACAGCACCGCGAAGATAGATGATGCCATAAATTCCCTTACTTCTCTGATCCAAACGACGGTCGAGAGTAGCGTGCGAGAGGTCACTGTGCCTAGGCGCAGGCTCCCGCACGCTATTCGCGACCTGATCAAAGAGAAGCGTACTGCCTTCCGCAGAGCTGCCCAATGTCCCTCCCCCGAATACAGATCGATAGCCAACCGCCTTCAGCGGGAGGTACGGTCTCGGTTAACCGACTATAGGAACGCCCAGTGGCGTGACCTATTGGCTACAATCACCCCCTCCCATAAAGCCTACTACAGAGTGGCCCGTGCCCTCCGTAGTGACGCTATCACCCACACCCCACCCCTCCATCGTCCCGACGGCACGGTTGCCTTCGAGGACGATGAGAAAGCGGAGTGTTTCGCTGACAGCATTGCGTCGCAATGCTCACTCAGCACACAACCGCATAACTCCATTCATGTCGCTCGGGTTGAGGAGGAGGTCCGTTCCAGGGCCTCCGTCCGTCTTCCTGATGAACCTGTCCCTGACTCAATCTTTTTAACTTTTTTAACGTCATCAAGAGGTTTTTAACGTCATCAAGGTCATCGTCTCCATAAGCGCAAGGCCCCAGGTCCCGACAGGATCTCAAACCAAGCGCTTAAGTCCCTACCTCAGCTATTTTTTACCATGCTGACTGTCCTTTTCAAAGCCTGTTACGAACAGTGCCACTTCCCGAATGCGTGGAAGGCGGCCATCGTAATAGGTATTCCCAAACCCGGCAAACCCCTCCATATGCCCAGTAGTCACCGCCCCATAAGCTTACTCAGCTCATTAGGGAAGGTATATAGTTTTCGTCCACATTATGATAATATTGTGAGCAGAGGCAATAAATTGTTAGGGTTTATCATAAGATCAACAAAAGATTTTAAAAAGATCAAAAGCATTCTCTATCTATTTTTCACCTTGGTAAGAAGCATCCTCGAGTATTGCAGTCCCGTATGGTCACCTTTTTACGGAGTTCATGTTGACAGAATCGAAGGTGTACAAAAGCGATGTTTGAGATACATTTCCCATAAATTTAATTTCGCCGAAGCCTAAACTCTCATAATGAAAGGTTGGCAAAGTTTGGTGTTGTTACCTTGCAGGACCGACGCAAAAGATACGACCTTTTATGTCTGCATAAAATCTTGCACTCGTATATTGATGCACCAGTTCTGCTCTCCTCAGTATCTATTAATACTCTGTATAGATCTCGCCGACCTAACACCTTCACTTGTCAGACTTACACTAATAACACTTCCTACTACAATCCGATAGTTAGGATGGCGAGAGCCTACAATGAGTTGGCAAGGAGCAACAATGACATCGATATTTTTGATAATAACTTTATCTCATTTAAAAGAAGCATTTCAGATGTACTCAGGGCTGGATCCCAGGATTTGTAGCTATTACGGGTTTTATACTTTTTATTATTACATATATATATATATATTTTTCTTTTTTTTGTATAATTGTATATCTATTTTTTTGTTTGTATAATTGTGTATATATATTTTTTTTTTGTATATCTATTTGTGACTGTTTCATGAGATCATGCTGTGTACACTTTGTTTGGATGGCAGTCTAGTCATTCTGTTTTGTGATGTATATATATTGTTGTTAGGATTGTCATCTGTTTGTGTACCTTATCTTAAATAAATACGAAAGGCTTATCCTCTCCGCACTTAGTGGGTTCCACCCCCGTAGAGACAAGACCGTAGCCGTCTTCTTTGACGTCGCCAAAGCCTTTGATAAGGTTTGGCACGCAGGCTTGGTCTATAAGCTCTACCAAACTGGTATGCCCGATCGCTTGGTGCGCGTGGTGGAGGCCTATCTTAGAGATAGGTCTTTCCGCTTCCGGCACGAAAAGTGCCTGTCCTCCCCACGACCCTTAACAGCCGGAGTCCCTCGAGGCTCCGCGCTATCCCCCTTATTATTCGCGTTTTACACGAATGATATTCCAATACCCGTAGTTAGCTCTTTTCGCTGACGATACGGCCCTTTAGTATAAAGGCCGCGTCAACTCCCACATAGTGTCGTCATTGCAACGTGCAATCGACGACTTGTCCGACTGGTTCGGCCAGTGGAGGATCGAAGTGAACCCGGAGAAAAGCTCCGCGGTTATTTTCGAACCCAACCGCAGGTTCGATCCAGTCCCTACCGGGTTCCCCTCTCTCCACTTCCAGGAGAAGGCCATCACTTGGCAGCGTGCTGCAAAGTACTTAGGCGTCACCTTAGACAGGCAGCTCAATTTCCGAGCTCATGTCAACAGGGTGACGCGTAATGCCAACTCATATATATCCCGTCTTAACTCCATGATAGGTAGATTCAGTCCCATGTCCCTCAGGAACAAGCATACCCTTTACAAGGTATGTATTCGGCCCGTCTTTTCATACGGAGCTCGGTATTTGCACATGCCGAGCCGCAAGTTCAAATTCAGGTCATTCAAAGCAAGCTTTTGCATAGAATGGCCAACGCCCCTTGGTACGTCCGTAACGGTGATCTCCACAGGGACTTTGATCTCCCCACAATCCAACAACATTTTAGGGAGTGCTCTAAGTGGTTCTTTAGAGCCGCGGACGAGCATGTCAACCCGTTAGTTCGCGAGTCAGTTAGCTATCCATCAATACCGCCTTCAGCGGGTTCATCCCAAGACATCAGTCCATATTAGCAGAGGACACGTAGACCACGACATGTCCTAAGCGACCCCCCCAATCAATTAACGCAGGACATTCTAGACCTGCAAGCGGCGGCGTCTGAGCCGTCGCCTCTTTTGTCTCCCCCTATTCGGCAGCCTTCTGCTCAGCCACGAGTAGGTTCCCAATTAACACAGGCCGATCCCACTTTGGAGAACCGCGTCTCTTCTAGCGCTTATGCCCTCTCCATGGGGCAGCGCTAACCTTACCTCTCCTAAAGTGCGGCTCCCTTCAATATAAGTCAGTAGGGTCACTAGGACCAAAGGCTTAGGCTGAGTTTAGTCGGTTGGTCTGGTGGGTCGAGCCGCCTCGATTCACCAGGAGTCCGACATAATCAACGCATCCCTGCTTGCCTGTTGCGTTGGTATTCATGACGGATTCTCAGCCTCCTCTCCTGAGGAAAAAAAAATAATAATAAGATTATACATACGATTTTAACATGACAATATTGTTATGATACATATATTTTCAACAACCAATCGTATTAAAGGTCGAATCATTGTACTATATGAAAGGTTATGTTTTCCATTTTCCGTTCACTGCGGCTATTACAGCCAATTATACAACAATGTACCATTGTGATAACGATTATAAACACGTATCACTCAGTTTTAATCACAGTTCGTCACTCGAAATCCGCAATTAACCACAATAATTCGAAATTTCATAAGTCGCAACTCACTGTGTTGGGCACAATTCACGATTGTGCCCAACAAAAAAAGTGAAACTCTGACAAAGACAAAAAGTCATAGTTCCGACTCTTTTACTCTTAGTGATTTCTGTATATAAAGACGGGCCGCTCTAAGATTACCGATATGACACTTTACTTTTTTTGGTTGTACATATAACTTTGTTATGAGGAACACATTTGGAAAATCGTTTAGAACAACTTTTATCAATACAATTTTCTGTCAAAATATCAAAGTTACGTAATTGTATTATTATTTGTCTTTTAGTACTTTAAATAATTTAAAAATAAAAAAAAACTTATAATTTCCCCTTTGTATAGCGAAGCAAAGTTACTTCGTTGGTCACGCTATCATAGTGATGTGCTCGGTAATACTCACTGCGTACTTTTGTGTTCCGGAACGTATTAGAATGAGGAGGTTTTGGCGCGATTTAATAGCGGCGGTTTGCATTATTTTTATCAATAGTTAAATATTGTTTTTCTGTGATATTTTTACGGTAAATGTGGTATTCACGGAATAAAAAATCAGATTATAGTTAGACTGAAAAAAATTAATTAGAATGATAGAAATATTACTTATAGCACTTGGAGGTTTCTTTTATACTACATTGCCTTGCGAGCATGAAACTCGACAAGCTTCGATAAATTTGACATTGACATTAAATATCGATGAAATAAATTATTGCCATACAGAAAAAATTATACATTTAGAAATTTATTTGTTGCAAATATTTTATTTAGGGAATTGGATTAATTTTGACATTGGCAACCCAGCTGCTGTGAACGACTGACAATGTCAATCGTCCAACTCAGTCGTCTTTCGTACTCGTACGCATAGACTACGTCCCTCAGTGTATTTGTTATTATTGTGACCCGGCTTTCTCCAGTTTATTGATTATCCTGCTTTTACGTTGACTTTGGCACGTTATTGGACTCTGATTTTGCTTTGTGTTTGGACTTTGTGTTTGGTTTAAAATGCCGAAACGAGGAAAAACATTGAATAGTCAATGTCGGGAGCTTGTCATAAAGCTACAGGACTATTTCGAGCGTGAGTCACAAAATGGCGGACCCTTATTGCCCGTAACTCAAGTACAAGAGCGGCTATCAGAAGCTCTTGGAATCAGTGCCAAAACAATATATAACATCAACAAAGAAAAGTTTGGTGCTTCAGGCAGTGAAGAAAACATTCTAAGGACGCCTAAGAAAAGACGCAGACAAAAGCCAGTAACCGGTGTTGATTCTTTCGATGCTGATGCAATAAGGAATCACGTTTATAATTATCATACCCGCAATGAATATCCAACCAGAAGTCTGCTTATGATTTCATTAAAAGAGGCTGGCTTGTTTAGTGGAGCGAAAACCGTTTTATCTAAATTGCTACATGGTATTGGTTTTGAATTCGCCAAAACCAATAAAAGGAAAATGTTAATGGAAAGGTATGACATAATTTTAAAAAGATGTGAATTTTTAAGAGAGGCTCTAAAAATAACTGATTGGGAGAACGTTGTTTTTATTGACGAGACATGGTTAAACGCTAACCACTCTGTGTCACGTACTTGGACTGATGGAACACATGCATCTACATCAAAAGTACCTATTGGCAAGGGATCAAGGCTCATTATTTGCCATGCCGGTTCTGCTGGAGTTGGCTTTATTGAAAATGGATTGCTAGCGTTTGCATCCAAAAACACGTCGGATTACCACGAGGAAATGGACGCGGAAACTTTAAATCTTGGTTTCAAAACCAATTACTCCCCAGTTTACCAGAGCCATCCATTATAATTATTGATAATGCGTCATATCACTCGGCGCAAATAAACAAAGCACCCACTCAAGCTAATAAGAAGCAGATCTGGCAGGTTGGCTTGAAAAAAATGGTATAGAAACCAATCCCGAAATGTTAAAATCGGATTTACTCAAATTGGTGTTCGAAAATAAAGAAGCAAAAAAGCTATATGAAATCGATGAACTATCTTTGGCACACGGACATCGTATCCTGAGAATCCCGCCTTACCATTGCCAATACAACGCTATAGAGTTAATATGGGCGCAAGTCAAAGGTAATTTGTATCTTCTTTATATAAACATTATATTAATACTCGTATTTAAACTCTGCACGACTGACTTGGTAGACTAAAAAAAATAAACAGCAGGACATACACAGTTCATACATAGAAATATTAAAAACTAAATGATGAAAAAGTTATAAAGAAACAAATATCCAGACTTTTAAATTAAAGTTTAGTGCTTCTAATACTAATAATAAAAATTATGTTACAGGTTACGCAGCTCGTCATAATACGACACCCCCGTTCAGCACGAAGAAAATGTTGAACCTACTTAAAGAGGCATGCTCCAAAGTGACCAAAGAGGATTAGGTCAAAGTGGTCGAAAAGACCCGAAAACTAATATTAGAAGATTACCAATGAGACATAAGAGTTGATTCTATTATAGACAATGAAATTGTGATTCGAGTAACAGATAGCGATAGCGACTCTATAAGTGAATCTGAAAGTAAATAAATCTTTTCAATCTTATATTTGTTTTAATTAATCCTTACTTAGTTATTAAGTAGAAATAACAGTTACTTAAATGGCTCGGTAATTTTGCCGTAGTCCCTCACTAGTGCTGTCAATCTGACATGTGTCAAATCGTTAATCTTAGAGCGGCCTGACTATAGTTATTCCGTTGCCACGAGTATTATTATTTGCCTGTCTGGTCCATATGATAATTGGCCCGTGTTCACCGCCACTACCAAAATAGAAGGATGTCACTGTCACACTGACAATAACATTACGATGATAGGAGGTAACTCTCATTATTTAAAAAAATGCAAAGGAATAGTTTCAATACAGCCAGCATCTACAGTTTAATTTTCAGGAATGAATCTGCAGTTAGAGCATATATTTACTATCAGAATTTATTAATAGTTTCGGAAAAATAATATTAATAGCTTGAAGCCTTCATTAAAACCTATAAATATAAAAAAGCTTTATGAATGAAACCAATATTCAAAACTTTCAATATTATTTTGTAAAAGTTTGCAGGTTTTTATATTTTTTTTCTTTTTGGAAACTTTGTCTTAGAGGGGAGATCTATCAGAAAAACATCTCACTGTGAGTGTAGAAAAATAATAAAAAATGGGGCCCAAAAAAACGTCTCCTTTAAAAGTATAAAAAGAGTTTTTACCTGTATGACCGCTGGAAGCTCATTCGGAACGTACCCTTAATAGTCTGTGACTTTGTCTTTGGTATATCCATACTTACTAGTCTGTGGCTCTCGCGTCAAGTTGCGTACCATCTCATCTTGCAGCGTGCATTTCGGGCCGGTAGCTGGTAGGAATGGTGAAGAATTATTGACTCGTATAATTATTTATTTTAAAATGGAAAATCATTCGGATATTTTTACGGAAGCACGAACGATCGTTCACCAATTTATTTCACACTATGATAAATCTTTGGCACAAAAGTTTTTAGATATAACAAAAAAGGTATGTAATATTAAAACCACGTGTGGTGGCATTGCACGTGTTCATAAATTTTAATGTTTAATTTCTAATTTTATCTTTTCTTCTACTTGATATTAAATCATATAGGTCTTGAATTTCGTTTAAAATTATTTTATATTAGATATGAGAAAATTATGTGATGTTAAATATTGTGGCAATGAATTCCCATGATTTTTATATTCGTCACTACCACTGATCTAATGTTTTCTGTACTGTTAATATAATATATTCTACGGTAATATATAAATATATATTGTTTTTAGAAAAATGTTGACAAAGTTCCCTCGCGTCTGGTGGATATTCTTTTGAAAAATAAAAGTTTAAGGTGAGTGAACCTAGCTTCAAAATTAGTAACATAGATAAAATATTACATCTTTAAAATACATTTAATGTACAAATAACACTAGAAAATTCATTAATGTTTTAGCTCATTGGAAATGTCTTTTCGAAACATCTTTTGACTTCACTGACTCTCAAATTTTATTTGTATACATATTATATTTTTTATATCTTGGTATTCTAATGATTTTTTTTCATTTTCAGTTCTAACGCAAAACCTTTAGTCAATGGTAAAGCCCCACTGAAAAAAGGGCAACAAGAGTCTGATAGTTCAGAAGAGGAAGCTGCCCAAGTAAGTAAACTAAAACATATAATTGTGCATTATTTCATATTTCCATATATGCTTTTTTGGAATTTAACCAACAATAATCCAAACAATTGTTAACTTTGAGAAAGGTTTTCATAATATTCATTCATATTTAGCAATTAAAGTTCTTGGTAATATTTGCGTATCCCTGGTATCTTATACTTCATATTGTGTGGGACTTGTTTAAAGCTCAATAATACCATTCTTTTAGCAATAGTTTCCGACTTCTAGATATTGGAAAAATCTTTTTCTATTAGATTAAAAAAGGTGTAATTTAACTAGAACTAATAAAAAAAAACATTGAATTTGATTATATTGAACTTTGATTATATTATTATTAATCATTTATGACTTAACAATAAAAAACAAATAATGTAAATTTCCTCATTCATTAATGATCCTAATCTATTATTATAATTACTAATTCCCACTATCTGGTGCTTTCAATAATACTAAAATACAATGTGTAGAAAACTTAAGTGATCTATTCTCAAGACTCAATAATACCATACTTTTGACAATAATTGTCTCTCTAAACTCTGCTTGAATTTTGATTTCAAGATGTTCCCTAAAAGTTCAATTTTCATTCATGTTGGATATATACCCAATGTCATCTTTAGTTTTCATCCTCCATATAAGTTGTAGAGGCCTTATGGCCAAGGCTTAGGCTGAGTTTAGTTGGTAGGTCATGTGGCTGGATTGCTCTGGTCACGTGTAACAAGTCCAACATAACCTTCGTGACACTTGCTATTGCTGGCACGTTTCATGCTCCTTGTGATGGATTCTCAGCCTCTCTCCTGAGGGAAAAAAAATCTTTAGTTTGGTCTACTAAAATTAAATGCAGTTACATAAAAAGGATTTAGTGCACAAAAATACACTCAATATATTGCAGTATTTTATATCTTATTTATATATAATAACTATTGTGCATTGGTTGAATGCTTATAATTTATATGTAAATAAATTGTGTTAATTATGTGGTGTCCTTGGTATATTTGAGATATTTTTGATCATGTTTTGCACTGGATCTGTTTCACTTAACTAAATTAATGTCTAATTATTCTTGTAATTTTTATTGGTAATTTAAATCATATCATGGCAACCCACACTGGACAAGCATAGTAGGTAGCCCAGATCTCCCTGGTCATTTCCAAACAGGGAAAGTTTTAAGTATTCAGTACTGAAGAACATAATTGACAATGAATATTGACTTTGTGCCCATGCTAGGAGTTCCTGAGTGGTAAATTCCAACTGTCATTCAAGACTTTCACCGTGGTAAACTATAATGTATGTACACTGCATTCATTGAAAGTCATTCAGGTGTAGACTTAGACCTAGTATAGATGAAAAAAGAAAAATAGATATATGGATTTAATTTTAATATATTTAGTTTTTTTATTCAATCAATATCATGAATTTTAATTATGTAATAAATATTAAGCAAAGTATTAAACTTCAATATTCTATAAAAAGTTAATAAATTTATTACAATACATATGTTAGTTAGTTTAGCTGAGCTTTTATCTGTACTTAGCCTTACAAATGGGTCATTGTGCATCTTATGCTGGTTGACTTCTCTTACTCCAACCACCCCAGAACTTACTAGAATGAAGAACTTGCCAGAAGCCTTTTCGGGCTTCTACATGCTTCAGGTAACAATACTGGAGACTGGAGAAGTTTTGCCCATTGTTCGACCATGCTTCTGCCCTCCATGAGAAACATGTTGTGGTGCTTCCTCTGCCTTCATGCATCATCTGCATAATGGGCTGTTCGTCACCTATGGTGAATAGGTGCTTGTTCAAGGGACAATGTTAGATTACAGCTCCTATGACTTTCTGAATTTTGACTGTATTTTATTTTATTAGGATACAGGCAAGCTTTTTGGATGCTACTGGGACTGCATCTTTCGTATTGTTGTTTCATTTGTTTACAATTTACAAAAATTTTATTGTATGATCTGAGAAAATCAAAACCGCAAAATAAACTTACATGATCTTGTTGACTAAGCCACTGTTCAATGACGTCTTAGTGATCAATTCACTAAACATAGGCAGTAATTACTGTTTGAGTTTGATATGAATTGATGTACTGCTATATCATCTGATGTTTAGAATTCAAATGCCTGAGCTCTTTTAGCTCAAATAGCAAATTCACTTCATCTGTCCGAAAAACTGGACAGATGTCATTTGGTTGGTGCTGAAGCTGTTCTAGAGCAACAAGGCACTGGTGATGACGAAGTTGCAGCTGAGTTTCTGAAAGTGGGTAGATTCTCTGTCTAATAGGCACTTAAGACATTTGAACTAGGTAACAAGGCAAAACTCTTTATGGTAATCCAGAATCATGTTTATAGATGAACTTGAGATTCATAACAATGACCTTACTTATTTAATGATAAGTACTTGTAGCCTCCTCAACAAGCCGTAGCTTGTTCGAAAGACTACAATACTTAGACCACATATATATACATACTAAATTAACTAATACTAATTAAGAAGATTCAGACTTTGCTATAGTGTATGAATTTTGAGAAAGCATATTTTCCCCATGGAGTGCACTCTCAACACTTCTTTGATTCATGTCTATTATTGGTGTTAATTTTGAAGTAACTGCCTTCAAATTTTGAAGGTGTCAATAATGTATTTCTCAAAATTATCAAGCTGTTTGCAAAATGTCAACATCAAAATATTTCATTCTAAAGGGTGATTTTTAACTGAAAGTTCGTACTTTTAATATTTTTAATTAGCATTTCAAATAATCTGACAAACTTCTTAATTAACTCTGAAGGAATTTATTTGATTATTAAATAATAAAGCTTTCCCCCTATTCTTTCAAATGCATTTCTTTGAACAAATTAAAATATTTATTAAAGGTTGAGACAAAAGAAATTTGAAAATCGATCTCTGCTATATGTCAATGGAAAGCAAAAATGTGGCAAAATGTTTTTAAATAATGAAAATTATACTACAATGTCTGATTTTAAATAGGTAATTCTATTCCCTCTGTAAGGTTAGGCAGATTTTCATTTAATTAATTAGGTTTGTAAAAATTAATACACATACTTAAATGTGTAGGTCTTTAAATACACAATCATTAAAAAAACCAAGTTGGCAGCAAAATATTTTACCTTATAGGTATATATTTAGGTGTGGGTAATACATATCAAATGTAAGGTATTTACAAGTAAAGACAGACTTAAGTGATGAAATAAAAGTTTAAATTAGAAAATAAATTAACTTTATAAATATAATTACTGTTATCTAAAACATTATAATTATAATGTTTTAGATAATAGTAACCTTTAATTATAGACAATTTAAATATTTTAGTATTTTATTAACATGCTATAATACACAATTTTAAATGATGTGAAATTTGTTTTGATCTTTTGTGATATTAATTTATTCGTCACTACCACTGAATAAAATTATCGAATTGAGATCAATTTCAATTTTAATTTGGGTTTAATTTAAATGTATTTATTGTCTTTTGTTTTAGACCAAAATTAAGCCAGTAGCAAAGAAACAGTCGTCGGATGATAGTGGTAGCAGCAGTGAAGACAATGCTACATCACAACCAAAAAAACTGCCAGTTAAACCACATGCAAAAAATGTTATTTCAAAAACTAAGAAGGAATCATCAGATGATACAAGTGATGATGACGATGACAGTACAACAAAGAAGCCAGCAAATATTCCTCAAAAAAATAAACTAGTTAATCAATCTAAGAAGCAATCATCAAGTTCTGACAGTGAAAGTAGCGAAGAAGAGAAAAAGCCTCAAAATAAAAATGTTCCAAAAGCAGCCATAATAGCAGTGATGATAGCAGCGATGATGACAAATCAAAAAAACCTGTATCTGTCAAAGCACCTGCTAAACCAGTAAGCAAGAAAGAACAAAACTCATCTGATGACAGTGACGATAGCAGTGATGATGATAAGAAAAAACTACCTATGCAGAAGGCCCAGCCCAAACAAACTAAACCTGCTGCAACTCCTGCTACTAAAAAAGAATCCTCTTCCGATGACAGTGATAGTAGTGAAGATGACAGCAAGAAAAAACCAATACAAAAGCCTATAGCTAAAGCCACACCTGCAAAACAGCCATCAAAGACTGTTGCTAAGAAGGATTCGTCAGATGATAGTGATGATAGTAGTGATGATGAAAGCAAAAAACCAACACAAAAGTCTAAGGCTCAGCAAAAAACACCTGCAAAAATAGCATCAAAAACAGCTGTTAAAAAAGATTCATCTGATGATAGTGATGATAGTAGTGAAGATGAAAAGAAAAAACCAATACTAAAGACTAAATCCCAGGCCATATCTAATAAAACACCTTTGAAAAAAGTAGCTAAAAAAGATTCATCAGATGATAGTGACGACAGCAGTGAAGATGACAAGAAAAAGCCAGCACCAAAGTCAAATGTACAAGTGTCACCTTCTAAACTAACATCAAAAGCTGCTGCTAAAAAGGACTCGTCAGATGATGACAGTGATGATAGTGAAGATGACAAGAAAAAGGTAGTACAAAAATCCAAAGTGCAGCCTGCATCTACTAAAACTTTACCAAAACCTACAGGCAAAAAAACTTCATCAGATGACAGTGATGATAGTAGTGATGATGAAAAACGAAAAACCCAAATTAAACCAGAAAATAAAAAACCAACTACCAAGAAACCCGACTCAACTTCAGATGACAGTGACAGCAGTGAAGATGAAAAAACAAAACAAAAACAATTTGTTAGTAAATCAACACCAGCTAAAACAAAAAAATTGCCAACAAAACACCAAGAATCATCAGACGACAGTAGTGATGATGAAATTGAAAAGAAACCAATACAGAAGCCTGCAGCAACACCAGTGAAGCCTGCTAATAAAGTTAATGCTGATTCATCGGAAGATAGTGACGATAGTAGTGAAGATGAAAAACCCAAAGTACAAAAAACCCAAGCTAAGTCAAATTCTGCCAAAAAACCTGCATCAAAGAAAGAATCATCTTCTGATAGTGAAGATGACAGTAGTGAAGATGAAAAGCCTAAAGTTTCATCAAAATCACAAAAGCATAATGATAATTCAAAGAAACCTGCAAAGAGACCTGCAGACTCGTCTGATGAAGAAAGTAGTGATGATGAAGAACAGCCAAAGCAAAATGCAAAAAAACGACCAAAAAAAGATTCATCTGGTGACAGTGACAATTCTTCACCAAATATTATAAAGAAAAATGAACAGGTATGCAATCTTATTTGTAGTGCTGGTAGTAAACCAGTGAAAATTTATTTTAATAAACTTAAACCTTTTTCTGACCCACATAAAAATATTTTTTTCATTTATTGAATTTGTTGCATTTATTCTGGCAAGATTGAATATCCAATCGTGCACTATTGAATAGAAAACAGGTCAAAGCAATTTGGTATTTTCCTACAACTGAATTGTCTAATTGTCAAGATCCAAGTGTCTAATTGAAGTATACATAGTTTTAATCTCTTTTGGTCAAAATAAAATGATAAAATGATTTTTTTTTGCAATAATTGGAATATAAAAAACATTTTAGGATTTCTTAAAGTAATAATTTCTATATTGACAAATGTTATATTTAAATATATAATGTCAATATAGAAATTATACATATAAATGTACACGGTTTAAGGTACAGAAATGAAAAAAGTTTCCTAGGAAGATTTTACTGGACCTTTTACTGGATTGAGTTTAATTCTCACAATTTTTCTATCAAAACTAATGTGCTGTTTTATAGTATTTCTTTTCTCATAGTAATTCGGAAGTCTTCACAGTTAGCAATTGAATTAGACAAAAATAAATAACTAGATATTTAATTAACGATATGGTAAACATAAAACGACAGTTCAATACAAAATTCAACAAACAAGTAAATCCAATTGTTACTTTAATTACTATAAAAAGATTTCTAAGTTAATGGTGCACTTTAAAAAAAAAATACCCAAATACTGTGCCAAAATAAAACTACATAAATTTATTTGTCATCAAAAGTACTAAACTGTTTTCTTTTAAAAAAGTTGAGAAATTTATTGACACTGCACTGAGAAACTGGTACTATATTATAAACTAACTAAATGGAATTTTAATTGTGTATCATAAAGACTTTACATTTGATATAATTTTACAGAACAATGGTTTCCAAGCTGCACAGAAAAGGAAAGCTTCTGAGGGTGAATCTGAACCTGCTAAAAAGCCATATAACAATTTCGTAAAGGTTTGTTCTATTAACATTTCTTCTCTACATAATAATTATAATGAGATTTTTTATAAAAAAAATTATAACTTCTGTTATTTAGGGAACAAACATAATTTCTACACCAAAAGAAAAAGGGAATGGAATAAATGATAATAAACCTTCCCCGTTTCGGCGCATTGAATCTGAAAAAATTGAAGTGGATCCTAGACTTAAGGACAATTCTTTTGAGGCCAAGGTAAATGCCCTAAAATTTTATAACAGCCAAGGCAATTCCATGTAATTTAAATGAGCCAGAACTTTAACATTTTTGAAAACTTATATATTTACCATGGCTAAGGAATTTCGGGCATTTACTTTTATTTTATTTTTTCTCATATAATTGCATTGAGTTGTCTTGGATATTCATAACCTGAATCTTCTCACATTAGGAGGGTGAAAATGCAAATGGCGATGATGCAGAGTTTGAAGGGAATCGAAGTGGCAACTGGCAAAATCGAGGCCGTGGTGGGTTCAACCGAGGACGGGGAGGTTTCAATGATAGAGGACGAGGTGGTTTTAGGGGTAGGGGTGGATTTAATGATAGAGGAGGCCGTGGTGGAAGAGGCGGTTTCGATCGGGGCGGTCGTGGGGGTAGAGGTGGCAATCGTGGAGGATGGGGCGATCGGGGTGGACGAGGGGGAGGCGACCGCGGAGGACGAGGAGGAAACCGTCACTCCTGGGGCGGTGATCGAGGCGGGTTTAATAAAGGGGGATTTAACGACAGGAAAAGTTTTGACGGTGGGGATAGTGGACAAAACAAGAAAATAACTTTTGATTAAATAGGTAAGCAATATATTGTTTTATAGAGTAAATATTATTACAGTAAAGTGTAGATATTGATAAAAATATTTTATCTAAAACAAATACTCAGTTGAGTGTCATAGTAATGCACTTGTTCTAGGGTGGAGCTCGCGGTTCTTGGGGTGAAAGAGCTAATATCGATTTGAAACACACGCGTGGAAAGTCGTTTAAACATGAGAAAACTAAAAAGAAACGAGGCTCCTACCGCGGGGGCGCCATAGACACTGGCGTCCATTCCATTAAATTTGAAGATTAAGAAAGCTCATTTGTTTAATCGGTTGAAATGTGTTCACTGTGATTTGGTTTTTTATGTCATCTATTAAGCAATTATTGTAATTTCATTAAGTTTATCAATTTACTTTAGGTAATACTTTTATAATAGTAAGCTAGGTCTAGGTAATAGGCATATTTTGCTCGTAAATGTATTGTAATATAAGGTCTATATTAATTTTAAATAAACAATTTCCTATAATTCAAACTCGAAAAACAATTACTGTTTACATTAAAATAAAATAATTTCTAGTTAATCCTTATTTTTTATACTTATTCAGATAAAAATGACCTCTAATAAAGTAATTTTGTAAATATGAATAGAGTATTGTTAAGTTTTGATGTGTTATTTTTGTATTGTAAACATGCATTTAGGACTTCTATTATGAAATAGATAAGACCGCCTTTTAAAATATATTTAAATATATTGACTACACTTGTCTGTTTTCTGTTTCCCTTTGGTATTTCAAAAAAGGCTATAGTCAAAATGAATCTTGTGCCACCTATTGTCGCTATAAGAATTGTGAAAAAGAAGTCGCGAAAATGCTTATTTCATACGATTTATTTACTTCCATGTGGCACATAATGTACCGTCAATAAATACGTATTTTCCACCACAATACTACTAATGACAAATGGTATTAAAATAACCATTTAACGTATAAACTCGGAAGTACATATTTGCATTTGTATAACATAAATTACGTAGACAAGTGTTTGACACTGTCTATATAAAATCCAACCTTATAAAAATGAGCGTATATACTACTACGTATATCAATAAAAACATTTCATAAATAATATCTCTTATTTGTTAGATCACGTTTAAACTTGTATATAGATTATACATATATATTTAAAAGAATAAAAAATTAATGTTGTCCTGTTGATGTTATCTAATTTTTTATAAACTGGATGAATAATAAAAATACATAACTTCATATTATCAAATCTATTGCAATATAAATAAATATATATAACTATATTAACCTTCCGTATACTAGGTGACTAATCTCATCAAGCTATACTAGGTGGGGTTTGCTATACCCCAATTATAAAAGGTAGTAAAATCTGCAAATTTGTTCTATAAGCTTGTTAAATATTAATAGATATATATTTATATCTAATAATGAATTGGTTTAAATAAAACAAATTTAATTTTTACATTAAAATAGATTTTTATTAATAAAAGTACAAAAGCTCAACTTTTTCATTCAATTATAAACTATTCAGTCTTTTTTTAAGTACTGAAATCAAATGGCATATTTTACAATCACAGTCTTCTCAAATTTTTAAACTACGGTATATCTAGTTTTAACTTTTAACAATTTAAAGTATAAACAAACATAATGAATCAGATCCTAATCACTTAAGTTTCCGCAGTCATGGCAATAAAAATTTGCATGTTCTATACATATTGTGTATTACATTACTTCTTTGTACATTCTTACAAACGTGCCTACTCTTCCTAACTTTTTGTCTAGGACAATGTGAGCATCTTTGCATTGTATTAGACCTTTTTGCTGGCGGCTCTTGTAAGTTTTTCAAGGGGTTTTTGAAAATACTTTCCAATTATTTGGCGCTGTTCCCTAGGAAGTCTTAGGTTCTGTCTTCTTGTTCCTAAATGGGGTCTTACTAAAGACAAACCTTTCTCGAATGAATTTTCCCCTCAAGTTAGTTTTATTTTTCTCGATGCTATTGTTGAACATGTGTATAATCGTACTATTTATACCAGCATGGCATTCAGGACTGTTACGAATTGCAAGCCTGTATGGATTTTTTTGCCATTTTGTAACCCCATCTTTACCTTTATAATATTCTATATGACCAGCTTGTTGCACCTCAAGAGTGGCAAGTCATCACTGTCTGAATTCGAAGACGGTATGTCAGCATCTACTTCACTATCTGTATTACTGTCGGCACTATCTGTATGATCACTATGATCTGCTTCGACTTCTGATTCTTCCTCGGTATTCATATAATCAGTTTCACAATCATCCTCTTCTATCAGTGCCCTTAATGTATCTTCTAGTAACTGAAACATTTAGTTAAACTATTATATAAAAACAATATTTCACTAGGTTAAACACTGAAATAAACATAAAATAAATAAAAAACAAAAGTAGTTACACTTACCTTTTGGACCACGCGCCATACAAGGTGGGGTGTGTGATACCCAGGCGCACTTTAAGCACATGTCACACGGTTTGTGGCAGACGCAGAACTAATGTGTTTGTATGGATCGGAGCGGCAACGTCGCATTTGCAGCTACTGAGAAAACAGACTTGCGCCCCCTTTTCGTTTAGAAATTGTATCAATTATTTTACCGCTGGGGTATGTCATACCCCACATCGTATGCGGAAGGTTAATGTCAGCAACTCGTTATGACACGGCAAGGCCAGTGCAACTAAAAAGTAATTGAAATTAAATCGCAAATATTACAGAATTCGAATTATGAATATCTACTTCAATATACTACTATATAATATGAAAATTATTTAATTTCTATCTTTGTCATTTATTTAAGCTACATTAACATTTATCAATAAAATACTAGAAAGTTAATAAGTATTATTCAGTTGATGAACATTATGACGATATTACATGATTCTTGGATATAGACATGGGTCTTCCCGATCGATTTAAGGATTCGATTTGATCACTGATGGCTAATTTCTTTCACATTTCTTTTGTAAAATAAACAATTTTGTCGTATTAAACGAATTATCCCGCAACACCGTATGCGTATGCAATTGCGGTTTTAAAATTGTTGTTCATTTCAGTTGGTACAGGGTAAAGAAAGAGTTAAACATATTAGATGTTTGGATTATGGATTTTGTGAATCCTTCAATTGTATATTTATACATGTAATTTTATAAGTCTCTTTATTTATTATTTGCCACATAAATTCACTTTATTTAGGGACTTTCAAAACAAACGATGTACGTTTCACATAAATGATAACATTTTTTTTTGTTACACTAAAATTAGAAAACCTTTACATTACGTTTAAATTAATTAATTTAAAATATTTTAGTTCAGTATTTGGGATAAGGGTACCACCCTTATCCCAAATATAATAATTAGTATATAATAATTAGTTATTAGTAATATAATAATTAGTTATAATTTCGTATCATCAGCGTTTGTTGGTTGAAATATTTTAAATTTGTGTTTTGTTTACCTAATAGGTAAGGTAAAAGCACCACCAGCGGAAAGTAGATGATACTGTTTATATGGCCAAGTGGATTCTAAATTTTGGATATGTTGTTCCCCTGGTCGAGCTCAGTAAAAAAAAAAAATAATTTGTCGCAAAAAAAAGTTATCGTCTCATTTTCCTGTATATTCTGAATCAGCTCGTCAAGGAGAACAACATATCCAAAAATCTGGTGATTCACCACGATTTTCTAATTCAGACTTCAGAGCCCCCTAGCGGGAAAATGCGTCATTAACTTTTCTAAACGTTGAATATTCTGAATCAGTTCGTCAAGGAGAACAACGTATCCAACATTTTGACCTGGGTCCCGAAAACCACTTGGCCATATAAACAGTATCATCTATTTTAAGAGCAATTTAAATATTGTAAACTTAGCATTTTCACTACAGCATGGCGCTGGTGACAGCTGTCAATTTGTACAATTTAAATATTGTAAACTTTAAGCATTTTCACTACAGCATGGCGCTGGTGACAGCTGTCAAATTGTACAATTTCTACTTAAAAAGTTAGTACACCGGATGAAAGCTTCCACTCAACATTTTGAAATGTCTTACTTCAAAACCGGCTCCCATAAACATTTTATGCGATAGCCCTGCCTACTAGCCTCACCGAGTGGTGCTTTCATGATGAATGCCATGTATTTTCAACACTTTGAATTCCACACGCTGCTGGTCACTCATATTCTTTTCTCAAGACACAATGAACCCAACAGACAATGAATGGACATGAATAATTAAAAAGAATAGTTTTTCAATATATATAAGTGAAATAATGACATTTAATGAATTTTTCAAGTTATAATATAGTAAGATAAATGCTTTTTTTTTTCTCTTCCTGTATTGATATAGAGACGTCAATTGCTTAAACTTTGCTGGTGGTTGTAAGGACTTCCGCATAACATCATTTCTTACTAATACACTCTTACAACTATTTAACTCACTAGGAAGAAATAACGCTCGTGAATTACTATGACTCGACGCGGCGGCCTGGGCCGTAAGCTATTGATAAATTCGCGAAGCTTTTGTAACTATTCCTTAATGGTACAGTTTACATTAGATTCTTCATAAAAATCACCTGGCAAATGAACTGTTGTAACTGTTTCAGCTATAATGTCAAAAATTGGAAATGCTTCCGTCCAGCCGTCTGTAGGCCGATGTGTGGGTAATGGACCCACTACATGCAAGTGCAATTCTCGTAACCCAGCTACAGTATGCCTATAAATTTTTGGTTTTTGACAGTTAATACAAGCTCTAACCCATTTCGCTACGTCTCTATCCATGTTTGGCCAAAAGAAACGTTTAACTAGATTAAGTAAATTTTATTCTTCCTTACATTATGAATTGATTATAAGGCGCTTCGTCTAAAGTGTTATTATTATTATTTATTATAAGGTCTAATTTTGTTTGATGAAGTCTTGCAATAAATTCTCACCGTCGGATAACTACTTGCTTGAACTGTAGTTTGTTATCTCACAATTGTAATGCTTGTTCGTCTGCTACTTTATTGAAATTGAGTAATGTGAGACCACTAATCGCGATAAGGCATCTGCGACCGCAATCTGTTCACCACTAATGTGTCGGATTCCTTTCGACTTTCTTTATTGTTATTTAGTTTTGAAAATGCGTAAAATTATCTGTGTCGAATAGGACGGGAGGGATCGATACCACTGCGCAACCGACCTCGACTTGGCCCAGCACACGCTGTCGGAGTGCCCCGCGTGGGCCTCCGAGCGCCGAGTCTTGGTCGCAGAGATCGGGCGAGATCTGTCTCAGCCGGCATTCATTGCGGCAATGCTGGCGGACGAGGGAGGTTGGAGGGCTGTGGCCTCCTTCTGTGAAGCAGTGATGCTCCAGAACGAGGCCGCCGAGCGGGGTCGGGAGATAGCCGATCCCGCTCGAAGGAGGCGGCGCCGGGCTCGGTAGCACAGCGAGCAGTAGCGCCGCCGCGGGTCGCCGTATCCGCGGGCGCCCGCCGGCGACCCGGGAGGGACCGCACCCCTTCCGTGGCCGGGGGTGTTGTCGATGGGGGAGATAGTGTAGCCTCCCCCGAGGAGGACTCCCCTGTATCGGCAGGGAGCGGAGTCTGAGTGTGCGATATACGCTTTAAAACATTAAATTTCATAATCAAATAAACAGTTTCAACTAGTCCTTGGGACAAAAACGCCATCTGTATTTACACATTTTTTTAAATGGTTGTCAGAAAACCCTTCGTACAAAAATTAACACTACATGGCCCCTAGACAAATGCCATTCAGCGTTAGCGTTCATTAGCTGCAGAAAATAAAAAAATGTATGGGGATGACATTAGCAAGTGATAAATCACGTGACCATATGCTGATTCAGTAGACAAAATCCTTCTTGTCACAGTGCGGAAACGTTACAGAAAAGTTTTCCTTAACGTCTGCAAGAACCCAACGTTTTGTTATACTAATTTTTGCAAAAGAAACGCTAAGGAAACGCTAACGCAAATAGCGTCACCGACGACCCTACAGTTAGATTGACGCAAAGTTGCTGAGTATCTCTAATTAGTCTGTGCTGCAAACCGATAATAGACTTTATAATTTATGTAATTTGTGCTTGTATTTCAAAGATATAATAATGTTATGTGCGATGCATACCGTGGGATTATTGTGGGCTGCTTCAAACGAAGAGGCCAGATTAAGACGGCCAGATAAAAACGCAAAAGAATTTTCAACATTACTGAAAAAGATTTTATAGTAAATTTTATATTGGACAGAAGTAGTCTTTCGCGTTTATGTGCAGATTTAAAACGCTTCACAAATCTTAAAGGCTCAAGGGAGATTTCTTTCGAGACTAAGGTTTGTATGTTGAATTGTCCAATGTATAGATTAGACTTATAATGTACTCGTAAAACAAATATTAATAATATATACAAACTACAGTAAACTATTTTACTGAGACACAAGAAAAGGTATAAAAGAAAGTGACGACAGTTAAATATTGTAAAATTGACAGTCTTTAAAAAATAATATCTCAATTATACTTGATGAGAAAAATAAAATAGAATTATTAGTAAAAACATCTAGAGTACGCACAGTGATAGATCAGCCTAAGTATGAAGTACCTAGATGTGTTAATGTATACGGCGAAAAAACGTCCTGCCGAGTGTTCTGAACAACTTTTCAGATGAGGATCATACTCTTCAGTAAATATGTGTGTAAAAATGTACTTAGGTATTGTTGACTAATTACATAGTTGAATAATTACAAACACTTGAATAAACTCAATACTGCCTATTATAAAAAAAAAAACATTTATCATATTTGAAAACTTATTTCAAAGCTATAATTTTTGGTAATTTGATCTTTGGATTACTAAATATTTTATAATTATATATTGTGTTAATGTTAATACAAAGATTATCATTAGATATACATTTATATGTTACCAATAATATATTGATTATGATTATCCTAAAGGCCTCTACATAACGTCTTAATTCTAGCCAATTCTCTGGCCCTACTAGCAGCAGTAGCACTTCGTTGTGAAGCCATAAGTCTGAAGTTGGTAACACAAGTCCAAATACCTCAAAATAAAAAAAAATGTTTCCTGACTCTAAAAACAAACAGCAGTAGCGAAATACTTTTCAGTGTTCCACGACTGTTGTTGTATTTTCTTCTTTCAGACCCTGTGATTCGTTTCAAAGGTAAGGAAGGCCTCCCAACGCCCCCTGCAAGCTAGGTCTTCAATAAAGACCTTAATACACTATCCTTACAATAAGACACTAAAATAATGTTGTTTATTTATAAATTCAGTGTTAACATTGTTACAAAGTTCGTACATAACGGTGATACGAAAAGTTTTTTTTTTAAATACATGAAAAAAGAAATATAGTAAAATGTTAAATCATACAGTTCCCTATACTCTAGCAACAATGAAAATTGATCGCAGCTAGTACGAAGTCTGTTTTCCATCTGTAATAATATAAAATAGTCAAAACTTACTCCAACAGCACAGGCATTAGAATCATTTTAACTTCTCGTCAATAAAGCCAGTAGGGTTGTAGTCGCCAATTATTATATTAACTGTCGGCGGCCACAATATATGTTTTGTTATTAATTTATTACGAAAATAAAATATTCTTTTTTGAATTCAATCTAATTATTTATATTTCCATAACAACAAACATTTGACAACCACCAATCTTGTCCATAAACAATATCATATTCCAAGAAGGCTACAATATACAGCTACTACAGGGTCAATAGGACCAAAGGCTAGGCTAAGTTTAGTCGGTAGGTCTGAGTGGTCGAGCCGTCTCGACAGCACCAGAAGTCCGACATAATCAACGCATCCCTGCTTGCCTGTTGCGTTGGTATCCATGATGGATTTGCGGTATAAATAGCGTGTGGCATTTGTCTAGGGGAGCAGACAGAGACACCACCATAGTTGTTGTTGTTGTTGTTGTCAATTTCACCACTATAGTTGCTTTGGTTTGCTAGATGGCCATTAGCTGATGTAGCTAATGCTTTAAAAATTACATTGCAGTTATTGGTCTTCTTATTTTTGCAACTGA